>QEWY01001646.1:0-105516 GCA_006503575.1 Baylisascaris schroederi | reverse complement strand
GGGGGGGGGGGGGGTGTTTTTGGACCAAATTAACCGGCCACTAGATGGTTGATTGTGCATAGCGTATATGAGTGGTCGTGTTTTTATTTTGCTTTATGCATTCACATTGCTCTATGAGCCAATGAGGCGTTTTCTCTTTTTCTCAATGAGTGTGTTTTTCTCTTCCTTTTTTTTCTTTCTTTTCCAACGATTGCTCGTTATTTTTGCACTATTGCTGAGTTTGCTTGCTCTCCGTCTTTCTGTAGTAGTTTGTCGCTCTTTTTTGTCCATGCAGGCGATTATTTCCCCTTCATGATTACCTACCTCTATGCACCTTTCCTTGCTTATAGCCTGAGTGTGGAATAGGTTCAATGGTGGAGGGGGGGGGGATGAGGGGAAGGACACTGTGAATATTTTTTGAATGCATTATTCCATTTTGCGCACCGGTATTTCCATCGTTCCGAATAACCTGCAAGCTCTGGACGCTATGAAGATTAGGGAGAAAAAAAAATGAAATTAGAGGTGTGTTCCAGGTTTTGAGTTATTGTATAGTGAACTCATACGTGATTGATCGAAACGTTGTATATGAAACCTTTATATTGCTTACAGTAAAGCTTTCAGGACGAGGACAACAGCTGGGCAATTTAATTTTCGTTGGCCAAATCATTTAGGTTGGTGCGTTCTGTGTTGGTTGTGGGTTTCGCTTATTATGCACAGTTTTCTTTTATAAGGCGCAATTGCTTGAGAAATTACTGCTTGATCGATGGGTAGGTATGTCTGGGTTAGCATTAGCATTGTTTCTCAGAAATGCTTTTTTTATTACCTTTCTTGGCTTCTAAGTCTTGCACATTTGCCTAGCCCAGTTATCCTACTCCACTCATCTTTTCTCTCACTTAACCGCACTTGATTTTTTGCATTGTTTCTCGCTATCATGTCAAGCTTATTTTACAATCTATAGCTAGATTTAATTTTTTGCATAATGCTATCCATCTTATTTAGTAGGTTTTTGAGGAATGGGCTATCGTTTAGGATCCACCAAGTTTTTAGTTATGATATGTTTACATGGCAATACATGGTTTCCATATGGCGTTTTTTTTTAAATCCGTTTCAGTTCAATTGATGCAGGTGGAAAATTTTGAAATAGAAAATTTGGTATTATTATTGGTGGGGCCTCCAGGGTTTTTTTATTTCAAGAGAGAGGCAGATAGTTTTTGAGAAAGATTCATAATAGCTTCCCCATCCATTTTACGAATCAGATTGCACCTTTTTTTTCTTCGCACACTCATCGATTTTTTAGTGAAAAAAGAGTGAACACGGCAACTTATATTATTCACTTCTAAATTTTAGATTTGAGGTACACCTTAATTGCGATGACAGAGGATCACTCGATGGCAGTGAGCCACTCAAATGGTTTCCGCTGGCATTGAACGTTTCGATGTGAGGGGTTTTGAGCTGTCTCAGCTTATTACCCTATCGTATTTGATCAGGAGTCGGCAGATGGAGTCGGTACTTTTTCGTGATGTACCTGACGGGAGGACAGCAGCTGATAACATCGATCAATATTTCTGGTGAGTTCACGACAGTAGTCAATTTCGTTTCGTTTTCAAAGATTGGGCGTTAAGCTTTTATAGGGTCATTCACACACTCGGCTCATAAACTGAAATGCATTCGTAGGTACCATTAGCAACATTTTTGCCGTTTCTTTACAATTTTGTGTAATCTCCATACTTATACGTATGCCTATATATGTATTCACGCATACACATCTATGCATATGTAAGTATACACACACATCTATAAAGGTAGGCATTTGGGAAATTACAGTCCATTTCTGATTGTCTTCTTTGGGGTTATTTGGTATTGAAGTGGGCTATTTATAGACGTGGTGCAGCATTTGTCTGTTGATGAGCCAAAGACCGATTAGACTGAGGGACGTTAATGTAATTCCTTCATGAGCTGAATGTGGGGTGAGGATGAGAGCGGTGCATTGTGGTTTTTTTAATCGAGTAATAGTAGGTTGGCTGAAATGAATGTATTTACGATGTGTCTTGTGATAACAAAAGCGAGTGTGTTCTATTCCCCACTCCGTATGCTTTTTTGTAGATGGTGATAAGCTGATAAGCATACTTCAGTCAGTGTTAGTACCACATCGGCCGTTTATTTCTCTTCTTTTTGCGTCTGTCAAAATGTTGAGAAGTAATCTGTTGCTGCCTTTATCGTTAAGGGAGATTTAGAAACTAATTATGCATTATTTCCCTATTTTTCGCTTTGGAATATTATTTTAAGACCAGTTCTCATAGAATAAAACACTTTTCAGCAATCTTTTGCAATCATTTTTTCGCGATGATTTCTTTCGGCATTGTTTCGCTCTCGCAGTTTGTTATTTTTTATCGTTTTTTATTTCATTCAATTTGCAACCAATATGTTTTTACTAGGCAACTTCAGTAGAACATTTTTATTGAAGTGCCGAATCGGCGCAATATTTCGTATTTAGAAATTCTATCCCAAGTGCTTTTCGCATATCACAGTGCAGCAGATTTCTAAAGAGAGTTAAATAATTGTGATATTTGTATGATTAAATTCCATGTCAAAAAATGAAGTGGAGAGGGAAAAAAGCCTCGTTAGTTCACTTATGACATAATTAATGTAAAGAAGTGTTGGGATCTTGAAGCAGTTGGGGTCAGCAAGACAATTTGGGTGGCTAAAAGGCGTCATGATGAATCAGAAGGGATGATATCTCATTGTTTCTAATTATCATTGGACCACCATGTCTGTATGTATATATCTGTGTAGGAAACACTTCATCGTACTTGGCAATGAAAGAGTCTCAAGTTAAACTCATGATTTCGTCTCTCGTTTCCTCGACTTTTATCCACTAAGCATTGTGATACATCAACTCACAGTGAAGCTATTCTTTTATAATTGTGTTTTAGATGGTTTCATCTTATATGGATACGTGCATGCGTGACAGCTTATCGCATGCATCAGGAAGACGGCTCCTTTCGATGATATAAAGGTAATGGCGCTGAAGATATTACAGAAATAGGTTGGTGCGATTATTGGCTTCATATTTGATGGGAAATGACCCGGCGGCCGGATAGATTCTTCGAATGTATTTTTGCTTGTATATCTCGGTAGGAGTGGAAAAGGGGGGGGGAGGAGGAAAGGGTGGGAGACGAGGGATGATATCGGTAAGTGATTGCAAGGTGGTGTGGCTGATCTGTTTGTCGTTCAAGTAGGGGAATTATCAAATTACAATTGTGGCGTATTGACAAATATTGATATTGTATTTGTTGAATTTGTTGAATAAACACTCGTTAAGTTAGTGGTGGAGGTATGAGACTATCGGCTAATGGGCGTTAAGTAAACACTCTGGACGAATGAATTCCTTCATCGGTTAATGATGTTATGTTAGCAGGATGATATATTGTTGTTGTATTTAATTTCAGGTGTTATTATTATTCCAGGTGTTTTGACAGGTATTATTGGCAAATATTTGGATAGCGCTCTGCTGAATGCATATTTATGGAAAAATCTTAGAACATATTTAAATTGCGCAGTGATAGAGGTAAGTTTTTTCTTTGGATGTAGTGTTAATGCTTTCTTTGTTCCGTTTATCGTTTCTCTGATGCAGTTACGTTTGGATTATTTTATCTTATTTTATTACTAATTTGTAGATATTATGCAATCATCTCATTGTCAAATTTCTAATTCTGTAACGAATTAGTTGTTTACTAATGTAACGATAGCTACAATTTTCATGGTATTTATAGGATTATGTGAATGTTGAGCGAGGCGGTTTGTTTTGATCGTGGATTCAACATGACGCGGATTTGATCGTGGATTCAACAATCAGAAGGGACTTTATGGTATTTTTAAATCATTGGAAGTTCGTATGTGTACGGTAATAACGTTTCTCTGCGTATGTAGTTACTGTATGACGTATTTATGCGGTAACATGTGATGGCGAAATTTTTACCGTAGTTGGAAAGTTGATGATAATATGCGGATCATGGTTACATGGGGCGAAAATGATTTACTTTTGAAAATAGAGTCAGTTGTATGTTGTCGATCCAACATTGTAGTGACGTTCGTAACCTCTGATGACCTTTGACCTCTTCGTCAAACGCAATTCCGAATTTATAGTAAAAATAGGAGTATTTGTCGGGGGAAGGGGAGGGGAGAGAGCAGCGATTAGTCTTTTGTTTTCTACATATATGGGTGAGCTTTTATTTGGCATCACTACTTTTGATGACAGTTTATAGATAGTTACAGGTGAAGAGAATGAGGTTACCCGTTGAGAATCTACTAAAGCCATTCCTTTTCTACAGCGATAGGAATGCCGCTTGAACTGTTGATGCACATAGGGATTGGGTTGTGTTGTACAGAACAGCACGGTTCGTATTCATTTAAATGCCAGTTGGACAATTCGAAAACAACACCAGATAGAGGCATTTGCTAGCGTAGTTGGTACATGTTGCCCTTAATTGCCAGAAAATGCTATTTTGCAAGTGTGAAGCTTGCCAATATTGGCATGGAGGTGAGTTATTCGGTGTACGGCTTTCTCATTTCCTCTTCAAGGAAGAGGACGAGAGAGGAATGGTATGTTGAGGGATGTTCACATCGGGTTACACTGTGTAAATGAGCATTACCTATTGAGGCATGCGTTTATTGATCCACCGGTTACTCCGTCAAGACATACTTTGGAGTAGCTTCATCACTTGAAGATGTGAAATTTGCACATGGCTGATAAAGAACCTTTACCATTTACTACTTACAGTATTTTTCAGGCGATCCATTATAATTGCTTATGTTCATCAATGCGTGGTCATTATGGGTCACAAGTATGATTCAGGTCCAACAACGACCTTTTTCAATCAGAGCGTAATGGGAGTTTTTTTTTCTAGTCTCGTTACTGAGAATTTATTCGTGTACATTTTGCATTGCTGATTTTAGTGGATGCAATGTCAAGTGCAAGCGCCATCCGTTGTACTCTCCTATAATGTGTTTGTGCCAGATGATCGCTGTTTGAGGCACAATTCGTTGAATATTGCCAGGGGGAGGCATATTTGTTATGCGATGCGAGAAGCTTACAGCAGATTATTTCACTTCGAGAACTAGCTAACGTGAACGATGCCGCTTTCCTTAATGAGTGTGATTGTGCTGCGTATGAGTGGAACTTCGTTTTTAATAAATATTTCCAGGCTAAGTGGAATTCTCCTCCCCTCTACTTGGGTTATCCTATGAGTTCATGCTATTTGAGTTTAGGCCATAGTTCATGCTGTTATCCTATGAATTCGTTATCCTAAACGCTGAGGCACTAAGCAAACCATCTTTTGGTTTATATGTTTTCATGCGAAGTCCTAGGCGGAATAGAGGAGGAAGTAGACGGGAGGGGGGAGGGAGGGAAAGGGAGGAAAGTTTTTTTTTGGGGCGTATGTTGAGCAGCAAAACGAATTTCCCTCTGAAGAATAGCAGTATTTAAATGGGCCATAATTACACCTTTCTAATTTTAAGTCTTGGTGTTGTTTTATGCAAAAAAAGAAAAGAAAAAACCCGCCATAAGAAATCGAATTCATATAAAATTCGTCATTTAATTTCTGTAAATATAAAATTAAATTTATTTGAAAGAAATACTTTTGTTAAATATATTTTGTAGTAATACTTTTGTTTTGTTCGCCATATACGATTTCTCTATAGCAATTACCGTAAGCAGCGATTGATAACCTCATGGGCGTTTAATGCGATAAATTTTTATCTAATCCATTTTTATTACAGTTGAATTTCGTAAATACTGAAATAATGTAATGCTGAAATTTTCCCACTATAGAGGACTACTAATAGCAACTCAATGAGCCAAAGTATGCATAATCTACTGAAAAAGAATTTTTTTTTTCTTCATTTTTATAAGCGGAATGGATTGAATAAAATTTTATTGTTTATCTTCGAAAGCATTGTTAATGCACTTGAAATATTCTAACCCACACTACAATATCGTTATTTATGTTTATATTGTTCGCCCACGTTTTCTCACGCGTGGTTGGGACGCAATCGGAGTCAGAGAAGAACGCACGTCGGATACGCTTGTCCTTTATTATTTTCATCGTCAAAATATTATTCTGTAATCCTGTTGTTACCTCGCAAATGTTATGTAATGATCGCTTCTTTTTCTTCATTTTTAAATACTTTTCACCTGTTGTGAACATTCGTATGTTTGTGTGGAACTTATTCGTGTAATCAATTGAAGAAAACATGGTTTATGCTTTGAGGTTAGGTATAGCTTTGTATAGTATGTGTGTTATGATATGGTGTACGGTAGTGTAGGTTAACGTGGTGTAATATAGTATAGTATGCTGTAGTACAGTGTAGTGTGATGTGATATGGTATAGTGTAGTGTAGTGCAACATGGTGTAGTATAGTATGGTATGGTATGGTGTGGTATAACATGGTATAGGATAGCATAGCGTGATGTGCTGAATGTGTGGTGGAATAGTTTGGCTGTGCGTTGAAAACATGCTCTGTTTTGGGAAATCGTGACAGAGGAAGTATAAGTGCGTGTGGATAAGCACGGTCGTTTGTTCGCCGGGGTGTCTACAATAGGCGCTGGGCGTTGCAGAATCCTGCTTGCAGCCTTAAAATTGTAGGCAGCTAATGCACTCGTGAGTGGCGTGAGATAAAGAGGAAATTGGTAACCTCAAGCCAATAGCAGTCGTACGGATTCCGTGACGTAGACCGGTTCCGTAAATATTGGCCAGTCGGTGGCATAGTTAAATTAAACAAGTTCTCTAGTATGAAAAAGCGTGTTTTTTATCAGAGCATCATGGGGATATATGGCTGAGGTGGCTTGTAGGGTGATGCCGACCTGCAGTGTGCGTGTACGTGTATGTGTGTGTGTCTTGTGGAGCGCACCAAACAGCTTCTGAAAGAAGAGTGCCAATGACGCACGCACGCATAGTAGTGCTGCAAATAAAAATAGCGACGAGCAAAAAGCAGTACGCTCGACGCGTTGCTTCGGCGCCAGCTTTCGCTTGCCGAGACGCTTCCGGTCTGCAGCCGTGGTTGGCTCGACGCGGCTTGCGATCGTTACCCATTCAGCTTTTCACGGGATTGCCGCAATACTTTTTATGACACGTGCCACTAAAGTTCATTCAGGTAACATGTGCATTTGTGACTTGATTTGTGCACCTTTCCGTTCACCTTGAATTTGAAGTTGCTTTTAGTTCCATCGGAAGTGTTGCAGTTTCATTCCGTAGTTGGTTTACACCTTGAGATACTTACAGCAATTGCCTTGTTTGCATTTCTTAGCCGATCGAACAGACACTGAACGCCCCAACTTTTCTTGTCGAGGTATTGCACTTTGCATATTCTTATATTGGAGTCAGGTCATTCTCATGGGTAAATTGTTTTCCCTTTATTTCCCAGATGAACAAGCTTGGCAGGGAGGATTGTGCGCTCGTACCGACGTATGGTACGTGCTTGTTTTCCATAGATGATCCAATTGCTGGTTCTACCCATGAATTATTCGATTATTTAGCGCAATCACTTTTAGCGTGTATTTTTGAGAAAATTTTATCTAAAAGCCTTTTGTGTCATCTTTTCTCTGCTTACGTGCCCCTATTGTGCTTGTTAATCCTATAACTTCAGTCGTCGAAAGCATTGCCATCTGCAGGAGTTTCTTTTTTATTTTCGGTGCTGGTATGTTCGAACAGGTTCAATTTATTTAAACTTTTGTGCATTCTTGTTCAAATGGTGGTTAGGGTCATATATTTGGGGAGTATATAGATCGCAATGCTTGCCATGTTTGAGTTCTATAGGTGGGCAGTAGAGGAGGCAATTTTTGATTATTTTTGAGCGACCCAATAGATATCCTTCAGAAGCGACCCGACGTTTTATTCTTATCTCTTCAACAATACACATCATTTGCTGACTTTATTATAGTATATCGAATAAATTGAACAATTACTAAACGAAACAATTTATAACTAGTGCTGTATATATTCAACAAATCTAGAAACGGAAGGAAATGCGGGTGGTTCGTATTTAAGCGCAAGCGTACATAGCTAAGTACAAGAGAGGGACACAGCATCTATAACGCTTTTTCCACTTGTTAGGATGTTTGGCGAAAGCCGATTGCCATTTCAAGCATGGCCCAACGGGCTGCGAGCAATGAGCAACTCAACATGTCCACTGGTGTATTTTCACATTTCTTACTTGAAATTGCGCGTCAATATTGAATCGAAGACGCCTATGTTGAATTATTACAGCCTATATTAGATCCTTTCTTATTTATTGCTAATCTGATAGCCAATTTTAAGATCACATTTGAAACACTTTAATCCGTATTGCAAGCAGCATACTTAGCCTTGCTAGCTGTTTAGTGCTCGTTCCAAGACTCATACTTCTTCGTATTTGTAAAATATGTAGTGCACTTTCCACCATAGTGTTGTCTTTCCCCAGTGAACTTTTTTTAAAGGTTTTTTTCCAACTTCAACGTGATAGAAAATTAGGCGTTTTTTGCAACCTTTTATGATTAAATTTATTGTCGCTGATATTATTCGCTTGTGCATTTTTATAGTGCTTCTATTATGCTTATCAGTGGCTATAATTTTTTTTTTTTTTGGGAAGGGATTTGTTTGCATTTGCGTTTTTCAAGTAGGTAATCAAGGTGTGTGTATGTGCGATAAACGTAATGCCTATTTCCCTTCTATTGGTAAACCTTTCGCTGATCAGTTTTTATACTTTATTTTTCAAAGTTTATAAGTTCTGAGTATTTCACTATGTCGGTAAATTGTACTCTCCCCACTAGGCCACCCAGGTGTGCTGTTGTGCTTCAAATAAAGTCTTATACCCGTTAACGTACTATATTGTTGCATTTGATTGATTGCGTGATAGCTGATGTGCGGTTGTCTGTGTAAATAAGTTAATTTTTTTTTTTTTTTTTTTGAGGGTGGTTCGGAAGGGCGAAGGAAGACGCTGCAAGTTGATGACGGGGTATCGCTGAGAGCGTGACGAACGACCGCTGTTGTACTTAGTAACCCGGGAGATAGCGTTGCATGATAAGGCTGAAGAGGAAAAACAACATATCGGAGCACTTACTCAAGGTGAATTTGAACGCAACTTCAGAGTACTCCTTTATCAAATAGTCGATTCACTGTTGTCCTCTTGTGTTTTCTTGAGTCGTTCAACTTTTTCAGGTTTCAATCTGTGAAGGCATTGAATTGAATTATGTTTCAACTTGAGCAGGTTAATGTGAGCTTGTTTTAGTCATCAAATTTTTATAACTTATTGGTGGGGTTAAAGGATTTTCTGTATCATGACCTAGTATCTCTTCAGCGGAAAAAGTTGGCCGCCATAAAAAAACGTACGAAACTACATTGTTAGAGGTATTTTCTTCCGCATTTTTCCCAATTTATTTGAAATTTTTCTCAAAAAATGCTGTGTGGGACCTTTTTTTCTTCTTTTTTTTTGCCACTTTCGTTTTTGTCGGCGTTGTTTGTTGATCTCTGCAAAGCGTTAGCAGAACGCTCCCTACCTTTTCCCAACTGGACGATGTAGGAGGGGGGAGATGACCATGTATGTTTCAAAGGAATCCAATTTGTGTCCTGCCACCGGAAATGAGGCAGCATTCACGATGAGATGTTACAAAAGGTAAGCGACATGAGGTCCCTATTTCTCTCACTCATCCACTCTTCATTTGTGACTTTTTGCTTCTCCTTCGGAAATATCCATCCTTCCGGTGTGTGTCATCTGTTTCTTATAAATTTACCGACATTTTGGAGCATATGTTCAGTGAAGCGTTGTTATGCTAGCAGAAATATTGCAGCACAATAGCGACGTAAAAGTTGCTTAGCCAACGCTTCCACGGATGTTTCTTGATCTTTTAAGACCCACGTGCATTTGTTGTTCATTTTCGTCATATTCTAGATCCGTTCGGTCCATTTCCTCACTGCCGTTCACGCTTACCTGATCCATCTCGAGACCGCATTTACAAGCGATTATGGGATGGATTTTGTAGCGTCACCAGAGGGGCTGCTTTCTTTTATCCCACTCTTGAAGCTTTGAAAGATTTCTCTTCGGTAAATTAGGATTCTCAAGAAAATGATCTAAATTTATCTCATTTTCCTCGGTCGAGGAAGTAAATTCATTCGCTGAATCTTTGGTACTCCAGGCAGAAGGCTTGTTCAATAAATAGTCCACCTTTCGAGTTCCAGGGCTAGAAAAATATGAAATTTTGTTTAATTAGAGGAGCTCCTCTGGTTTAAACTGTGCTCCAGTCAGGCAGGCGAACTCGCTTGCAGGCGTTTCATTCACAAGGCATACAATTTTACATTGTGATAGCAAACGAGACTATTTAGTTGAAATGAAAACAATTGCAATATCGCTGTGGTAATTCTGATCATTATCGATAATGGAGTCAACAGCTGAGGCAGCATTTTTGAGTGCGAGCTGCATGAGGTGATATAGTGATATCTCAAAAATTAGTTATAGTTAATTAGGTTTTTCTAGGCTGATTAACGAAAGAACTGAAAATTGGACATAGCCTTGCATCTTCACATTGTTTATTTCGCATTGCCTATGCGTTCATTGTTTATTATAACAAAGGTGTATAGAGTGTCTTTCAGTTTGTACGGAGGATATTCGAGCTCGATAAGTGAAATATTTTGGAAGATCTCACTAAGAGTGGAGAGGGGTACGGCGTACTTAAAGCAGTTTGCGCTCGCGGTTCTAGCGACCGTGACGCGCGCAACGGCCCCTCAGCTGCGAGAACGTAATGACCGTCACGACCCTCGGATATACGATGGTCATTTGTGGAAACGCCGACGATCCGCAGCATAGGTATCGTGGCCGCATTGAAAAGTTAGTTACTCGTTTAATTTTGCCTCTGTTTTATTGTTACTGCTACCAGTTTTGTTGTTGCAATTAATTACCGTAACGGGATAATTAGTAGCCCATCGTATTCGATTGCAACCATGCTGCGGTATTATGCAAGTTGACTAGTTCACAGCAAGTGCTGTTTATAGGGAGCATTTTCTCTTGCTTTGTTCATATTGTTGTTACGAGCGCCTATCGAGAGAACACTCTCCCAACGCAATTTCTATCCCTTTGTTTTATTGTCTGAAGACTGAATGGGGCTCTTAGCTCATTTGATTGAATCATGCATATCAATCTTTTCAGTGAAGTGTATAGGCGCAAATTAAACAGTTTTTGCTTGTAATGAAACGTTTAGATTGGGTTTTCGAGTAAATAGAGTAGTAATGCGCGAAAAAAATTTTCTAAAAGCTTAGATTCAGTTATTAGAAAAATACAAACGTAAAGGCATTGCTTAGATGGAGATATATGAGCCGATAACTGGTAGTATCAGCTTCCTCTTATTTCCTTTTGCAATTTCATTGATTTTATTTATGATTTGCTTTATGTACATACACGATAATTTACATGCAAAATGCTGTATATAATGAGCGTTGTATGCTTGCGATCAGTGCGAAATTAGCCACAATCGATGTAATTTTCGCCATTTTAGTAAGTGGGGTCCCCCCTCGTCATCTATTCGGCTCATTGCTGTGTTTGCGCACATGCCATCCTCTTGTCGTAAGCATTGCTCCAAAAAATCCACTTCAACAACTCACAATTGCAGAGTGAAATTCGGAGTACCCATTCAAGAGGCGTTCGCACACGACATACCCGCCACTCTATTAGTAAGTTATTCGGTCTGCTGTATCATCTTTACTGCTAATTTTTTTAAACTCTTTATATTTAAACCTCTTCAGGTATGTACCTCGGTGATTCATTTATCATTGTTTCTGTTTTATCCACTTCAAGTGTAATCGTTTTTTTTTATAGCCTTTGATCTGCCTGTGTCTATCGATATATTCGCATGTGTATACGTTTATGTCCGTCATATGCTTTTTTTCGGCGCATTTTCAGAAAAAAAAGAGAATCTGAGATTCGGTGGCTACAATCCCCAATCCAAAACAACTTTTTACCTACTCATTCAGCTTAGTACGTCTGTTAATTAGCAGATGTTTTAAACTTTTGTTTTGAATCCATTACAAAAAATTTTCTTTAAGCTCGTCGGTATCGTTTGTCACTCTGTAGGTTAGGCTTGCAGTGTTTACCTCACTATTATTGATGGGTAGTAATGTAGTCAGTGGTTATTGTGAGTCATGTTTTTACAGATTATCTTACAAATCATTTGGTTGTGTGTCAGTTATATTGCCACCTAACCATATCCACCATTTGTTTATGAACATTTCGTCAGTTAGAAGGCCACATTTGGTTTGATCGATCTGTATATCTCAATATTCGTTTATTTTTGCAATTGCAGTCAGTGCATATTATATCATCTCCCTACTAGTTTCATAGGTGCGACTGTGTTGCATTATTCATATGAGATTAGAGAAGTTTATGCATCAAAGATGGACCGAAATGAACGCATTTCCTTTATTTTATCGTATTTAGATGATATCAGTTGTTGTTATGCTTCTCTTAACGATTTCGTAGTGTTCATTGCACCGTTGTTTTAGAAAGTTTAACACTCGTAGTTTCTTTATTTGAAACGCTTGTTTATTTAAATTTCCTCTCATATTTGTTATATATTCGATGATAAGAGACTTTTTAATGTTTGATGGTTGAGAGGGGTAGAATTTTGTGGAGTTTAATTGTGAGTCAAATAGTTGTAGATGGGGTTTTATAATGGAGAATGATGTGCGGAATAACATTTTGCCACAGCACGGGAATAATATCCTCGATTAGATAGCACATGTTTTTAGTAGCTTCTTTCATTATAATTGGGAAATTATCTGCCTTTCCTTATCACATTCCTTGTTTTACCGATCTTTTTCATTCATTACTTCAAGGAGTGAATGAGTGACAGTAAGGTGGGTTAAGATTTATTAATATTGGGCGGAGTATTTTTTAGATGCTCGGATTAATATAAGGCAAATTTTTTCCATTTCTTACATGAGTTCTTGATTTCTCGAAAATTTCTCTCGCAACGTTCGTTGGTCGTATAGAGCAATCAAGAGTTGAAGAATTTGGATGCTGGTGATAAAGGCTGCTTACATGGTTATTGAATATTAGGCTAATTGGAAAGCACCTAGTCTTATTGATATTTAATGGAGAAGGGCTAGCGATCTTTAATAATTTATCGAGCATTTAATGGGGCGTAATTTGCAGATTTATCTTCCAATATGTAGCGTTGAATATTCCAACTACTCGGTTGCGATATTTCGTATAATTTGCAGGTGTTGTTATTGAAAGTGAACAAGGATGGTCCATCAAAAAAAGATATATGGAGAGCGCCCGGTAATCAAGCTCAAGTGCGTAAACTTTCGCATATTATGCAACACGGACGTCTCGTGAATATCGCCAATTTCAGTGTTTATACAGCCGCATCTGTTATTAAGGTAATCGTTGTTTTATTAAGGCAATCATTCCTCTCCCACTTCATCAACTAATGAATAAAGCATTTTATCTTGGAAGGTATTGCTCGTGGGCCGCAGTAAGGTTACTGTGGGTAGCAGTTTAGACATACAGGTTTTATGCCATTTGTTACTATGTTATGTTTAACGAAATTGTAGATGGCTACCTTATTAGATACTATCTACTGATGTCGTATTTGCCTTTTCCATGCATAACGCTCTCAGTTGTGCAATGTTTTTGTGCAAGTGGAGAGGTTAATGATCAGTGTTTCTTTATTTATCGTTTTCCTCCGAACATATTTTTTCAGCTTAGTGAAGTCATGTTTCCCTAGTACGACCGGGAAAAGTTCTGCATTTTTACGTTTCGTAATAGCATTAGGTATCGTTTTTACATATAAAGCAGGTAAATAAGAATTCAGTGTTTGTAATAATTGTATTGCCTTTAATTAAGTGGATGTGTATCTGTTATATATTTGTTCATTTAATTAATCATATTTTTGCTTACTTATTTATTTTTACTGGGATATTTGTATTCACTCATTTGAAAAAACTTCGAAGTCCGTAACACTGGAAGTCGTTGAGTAGCCTACTTAAATGAATCGAAAGATAATCGGTTAATGCACTAAATATTTGCTATTGCTATTGGGGCATCCTTTGTGAAAATTGTTTATGCAATATTTAGTCGATAATTTATTTGATTTTTTTTATTTTTAACTATTTTGACAAATAAAAGGTTTCAGTAAGCAGTATTCTTGCAGAAATTTCTTTCCAAGTTGCCTGGCGGTATATTTGGATTGGAAAACGAACAAACTTTGTTCGATTTATTCAGCCAGGCAGACGCCGAGAAACAGCGCCAGATCTTCTGCAGGTTAGCCCATCTCTGCTTTCACTTTGTAGCATCAACGTGAATCTGATTTATGAGTTATATGAAGGGATTAAGCGCTCAATTATTGCCATCATGAATCGCCAACAGAATATTTGCATTGTAAGGTCATTTCTATTTGGGGGCAGTAGTTCCAAAGGGAACATGAGGGAGATCAAGAGGACCCGTTGAGGGGAGAGGGGGCTGGAGAGAGGATGAGAGTGCTCTTAATTGAATTGGTTTATGATACTTCGAGGAATCGGTAACGAATTTGAAATAATTCATTCAGAGATGGAATTTCCAGTATACGGGCATTCGATATTCGTATACTCTATATTCTTGTTGTGACAGCTGGCTGGCGCATATAATTTTGATTTTTATGCGCGCAAAACTTGAGAAACAAATGACTTTTTCGATTGTTTCAGTGGAGATCATATAAGAGCCTCTCTTAACTCCCGATTATTATACACTTGAAACTTCATAAGCAGCAAAAAAAAATGTTGGAGAGGTGATATTCTGAAAGAAAAGTTTGTGGAGAAACATTGGGCGCGCCCTTAATCCAGCAATGCCGAAGAAAAAGGGAGGGAGCGCAACTGCGAGAAAACGATTAATGCTTATTATCAATTTGCCATTCACTGCAGTTTGGTAGTCTCCTTTTGACGCTGCAATATTTTTCTATGAACTCATTCATTGTTTTATTCATTTTCTTGATTGTGTTATTGCTACGCTAACTCTCTATTCTAAACTTCCACTTGAGTTATAACACTAGAAATAATACATTTTTCTATTTATTTTTTTCGCCCAATCCGAAATATCTTTCTTCTATTTTCCTCTTCTTTACGTTAGCAAAGTTATTTACAGTTGGTTTAAAAAGTTTTAAAAAATTTCTTCTCGTCGGCTATTTCGTAGTTGAAAGTCGGCATCTATGCATATTGTTTTATTCGGAGATTTATTTTGTTGTTGTTTTCTTGAAAATGCCGAACATTCGCTATTCCCTTCTATCGATCTTCTTAGCGGTCGCTTAGATCTTAAAGATTCTCATCGATAAACATATACCAATAAATCGCTATTTCTATGAGCACAAGTTTAGCGTAATCATCGTCAATGAAATTTCTTCATTGCAAATTTTCTAAGCATTTACAAATGTTTCGTATGTCAAAAATATTTTTCTGAGGGAATCGTCGACGTGCAATAACGATTCCGATTGATCGCCGTATGACGTCAATGCGAGTGGATCATTTGTTCACAAAACTTTATAATTGATTACATTTCTTTTCTCACCGACTGTTCGCTCTCTCAGTGAGTGGAGGCATAGAAAAATATGCCACATTTGAGAGAAAAAAGAATGAAAAATAACATATGGGAAGTAAAATTGTTCTAAAATGAAATGCGCAATAATGCATAAAAAAAAGGAGATGAAATTTGAGAACGATTTGTTACTATTTATGTTTCTATTGTTGTATGTTTGTATCTATTCATCAATTCTTGAATTAGTGTTTCTAAATTTATAGCTATGCTCGATCCTAATTTTCATTCAACTCGTTCTCTTCTCTTTCTTTCTTTTTTCTTTTTCTTTTTCTTTTTCTTTTCTCTTTTTTTTTTTTGTTAGATCTATGTGGATATACGATCTGTTGAATCTATCTCCAATTCAAAATTGTATTCTTCATAATATATTTCTATCTTTTCAACTCACAATCGGAACTGTAATCAAGCTTTGTCCACTTCATCGATAATCTAGTGGAGCAGCATGAAAACTGCTACATTGACCCACATTTGTGGATTTGAATATATTGCAATATGCAGTTTGTTTAAATACTTCGAAAGACAACGAGAAAACCCTTACGATTATTATTTTCATAATAAATCAACCGCTTATAAATATTCTCAGTAAAATTTATTTTCACATCATTTGCATGTTGATAGCATAGTAAAGTTGATGCGTAAATTTTCATTTCCTTCCTGTAGACTAAGAAAAGTTGCTTACAACAAAATTGTTTGCTTATGTTTACAATTTTGAGTTTCGTTCTGTTAAGTTTTGTGGTGAAGCTGATGTATTAAGCGAAAGAGTGATTGTTGTTTAGAAGGAAAGGGGAAGGGGGGGGGGGGGGGGGGGTCCCCCCCCCCCTCCCTCTCCCTCCTCCCCAAAAGCAGTCTGAAGTAAAAGACCGCGAGTTTGGATATGGCCTCCAATTTTTATAGAACAATCTTTGTAGAGGATTCGTTTATCAATAATACGAGCTCAGACAATTCCCATATGTTGATTTAGCATGTGATTACCAGTTGATAAGATCTTAATTCAGAAAAATATGTATATTCGTCACATTAGCTGCTCGATTTTATATCGCACTATCTCACCAGGGGATTGCTCATTGTTTTAAGTGAGGGAGTGGGTTGTGAAATGGCAACGATTGCTTTGCAGGGTTGTATACAGTCTCTCTGTTCCATCGCAGCATTTACTGGTGCTGCTGTTCGGTACGTTCTATATGATCTCAGAATCGTCGGATGTCTACGGCACGAAGATGACTCCCGACGCGATCGGTATCTCGGTTGCACCTTCGCTCTTCCATACATGCATTCACGACGGGCAAAGGGTAAGCCAACATATTCCCATTCCTTTCATTGGCATCGAATGAAAGTTATTAGATTCAGGTTTCATATTTATCAGGAAGTTTACAAGGTGACCACTATTTTTTATACATTTCATATCGCGTTATTATGAATTTTGCGGTTGAGTGCTGCTAAAATTCTTTGCGTTGCGTGTAGTGCGAAAAAGCGTTCCAAGAAAGACTGCATTTTGATTGTTGACACGTATAGATGGCCCAGGTTGATGTAATCGCTTCATTTTGCGGTCATGTCTTGAATCCTTTCTTATGCTTTTTTCCCACCAATTTCAAGTTTAAAATTCAACAAGGCATCGCAAGCATGAGACATCATGAGTTGCAAAGGGAGGGGATTCAGTGGAAGGGGGAGGACCACGGTGAATTCGTACTTAACGAGAAAGTTGCTAGAAGAGTAGATGAGGTAACGCACCTGAATGGTTGACAAGCTTATCAGTCATTTTCAAGCAGTGCATTTGTTGAATTATTTGTTCGAATTTCCAATTATAGTACTTACAGTTGTTTCATGTTTGAGTTATAGTGCAGTTCCTATACCAAAGGAATCTTCATATATATTATTCTAAAGACGCATATGGGCTAGTGAAGCGTTCTCAATGAAAAACGCTTCACGTCACAATGCAATCTAAATTGTTATTGCTGATGGCCATAGACTCATCTATCCCATTTCATCCATTCCGGAATTTTTAGGGCTTCAAATGTTCTTCAGAGCTTATGAGGGGTATGCTCGACCCATGTTTTGGGACTGTCATAACTCGCGATCTCGAGGTAATATAGATTAAAAAAATCTATCTCTTTGCTAAGATGGCAAAGGAATTTCCACCTCATCCCATAATATCAGGTTGGGCTCGATACAAGTCCACTCATGCATAGGGAGCACTCCGCTCCCACCGGTTTTGAACCTTCAGTTAGGGTGCCGTCCGAACCGATAGATATCAGCGAAGTAAACTCCACAATGGTGGGAGAGGTGCTGAACGCACGACAGCATGAAGGATGGTGGTAGCAGCTGTGTGCCATACAAGGAAATTCACAGAAGTGCAGTCAACGGTGTGATGTCGGTGTCGTTTATGCGAAGCAGCACCCTTTTGGTCATTGCTTCTCGTAATAATCTGTCTCGCTTTTCTGCTTGGTTGAAATTTATATATATATATTCTGTGCATTGTTCTTAAACACACTGTAACTCCGTTTGAATTGATGGCGTAAAAAATTTGCTGGCAAAAGAGAGTCGGAAGTATGCCACACCGTTAACGAAATCACTACTGCGTTCAATGGCGTTCTCCGGAACGTAAACCTGACGGAAATTGGACGTAAACCGAACCACTAACACTAATCATTTCTGCTGTAATGCAAGCAGTCTTCTTCGATTCCCAACGAATCGAAGTGAGGGGGAAGGAAGAGGAAAGGCTGAATGAAATCAGATCCCACCTACGATCTGTGGAACATATTACCTAAGGGAATGGTAATTTCAGGCGAAGATGGAGGACGTAATGCGATTCAAAATCGCATCTGAAGTGATCTCTAAAATCATTCAGAGTTTCGGCTACGCGAATCTTTTCCCACGCGAATGCTATGAGTTTTATGCACGCATAACGGGTCGGACATTACGCGTTGACGACAATGACTCAAGGTTTCGTTTCGCACCACCTGCAAGTAAGTTTCTTTCTTTTAAAGTTGAAACTTTAGCGCTAACTTTTCGAGTTTCATTCATCTCTCAACTGTAAATGTCGCTTTGTTTATGGCGATAGATAGCATTTCATAGCTTATCATGTGGAATTTTTATCAGCAGACGCAATACCGCCTAGTGCCGAAATTGTTGGATTACCAAAGCGCTAACGTTTTTATTTTTGGGTTTTCTATTGTGTTAACTGAAAGGTGACAATCCCTCTTGCGTTGCGCTCATCTCTTGTATATTCTTAGAATGAAATAGCCAGTATCAGTGTGCATATTATCATATCACTATAGCTTCTTGTTGGATTTAGTCAGTTGCCTCTACCATTGTGTTAACGGCACGTATTTTAGCGTTGTTTGGTCCTCGTGGTTGAATTAATTGTGTTAGCACATTTATGCTGTCGAAGTTTAGTGCCTTAGAGCATAGGTTGCGCCCCTTCCGCTTCTCTCAATCGGCCTATATTTTTTGAAATTTTTCTTTTGTTGACTATTTGAATAAGTATTATGCAATTATCATAGGCATATATATCGTGCATGTTATGTTAGAATGGTGGTCAAAATTAGCGTTGTATGGTAGCTAAACTAACCTTAAAGCGTTAAAGCAGGAAAAGATTGCTGTTGTGATGGCGTCGGCTACTTTATTAGAAAATTGATGTGAATATTGCCGGTGAAATATTTGACGTGGCACTGTTTATGAAGTAATAAAACTGCTCCTACTCTTTGTGAAGTAGCAGCAGTTTTATTGAAATCGATTTGTTTTGGTGATTTGAGGTTCACCTACTACGTAAAGATGACAGACTGGAGGATATTTTCTTCGTCTACTTCAGAGGCGATAAGAAGGAGGGTACTTTCATTATAGCAATTATAGTAATTGGTTGTTAACGGGGTAAAGAGGTTGAAAGGGTCGAATTTGGCTTCCAAATGTATATACATCTATAATGAAAAATACAGTGATAACTAAAGTGAATAATATGTTATACGAGGTATGGCAATTTGCATCGGCAAACGAGAACTAAAATCTAAAATATTTCGTTAAAAATATTACCAAAATATTGGTGAATGTATTAGGTATCTATTTTCTAAATGTGAAGCAGCCATTTTTGCTTGATTGCTTGAGAAGTACGAAAACTCGATGCTCTCAAAGCATTTTCTATGGAGACGGCAAATTTAGTAGTCTATAGAGGAGGATTCCGCATAATTATTAGGGGCCCGCTTATGGGGAGATGGAATTTTAAAACGTTCAAAGGGTGATGATTTGTGAGAAGGGCGGCGACCACTTGAAAATGCTCATGATTTTCAGTACATCGCGAAAAAAGCTTTCATGTGCGGAAAAAAACTGTTAAATGATATATTAATGGTTTATGAAACGTGAGAGGTACGATTCGAAAAAGAAACAAGTGTAATCGTAATTTAGTTATATATTAATGAATACTAAAAATTAGTGCTTGATTATGTTATGTTGACAATTCGAAATGCGTTTGATAAGTCAACAGGAGGGATGAGGAAAGGGTGCAGGTTTGGTTTTATTCAATTCTTTATTCAACGAATGTCATTCCGAATGAAGAGGGCAGTTTTATTCGAAAATCAATCTTCAGAAAAATCTCGGCAAATTAACTAGAAACTCCTCTAACTAAAGAGTCGAAATGATCTCTGACAATGCTTTATCTGAAAGGTGCCAATTTTATCTCAAGTCTCTATGTTATCGTAAGTGTTGAGAAAGTGCTTCTATTCTAGAACTCTTCTAAGAGGTCCGCTTTAATAATATACAATAAAGTGGAGATGCTTCAATCGGATTGTAAATATTTCGTAACATAGAGCCGCTTAGAACACTGTTGGACACGACATTTGCGCCTCAGTGAGTAATGGTCATATCGGCTATGAATTTTTCACTTAGGTTATTTTGTAGCATTGCATTTAACATTTTAATGCTAGCTAATATTCCCCTATTCTGATCAGATTTGATGAAAACGGTATGAATATTTTTGGATAGAAATAAGCGATAGACGATAGCCAATTAGAAGTGAAGGCGTGGATTTCATGAAGTATGTGTGGAGGTGAGGTTCGGTTGTTCGCTTTCTGTCTTCTAAACTGGTCTCGTTGTATTTGCCAATTTTCATTTGCAGATTATTGCAATTTTAACCTTTGATTTCATTCACAAAAAGTGAAGGGTGCTAACAAAACCAGAAATACGCATAGATTACGTAAGAGTTTTTTTTTTTTAGAGACGAGGAAGAACGAGTACGGAATATTGATCGAAACTTATTGATCGTTTTAGAGGTGATGAGAAGAGAGATCCTTTTTTTTGCTAGGATAGGTTGTAGTTTGAAGTAAGGTGGATTAGAGGACGCGGAATTGTATATATATCGCGATTGCTGTTGTTTTTATGATAAGTTGGCGGAATGTTGAAGTGGGGTTATGAACTTGGTGGGTCATCTGCTCTAAGTTTCATTAAGATAGCTTGGGATTTGACCGATGAAACTAGTTCGCATATATTGGCGACTTCAAGTTTATAGAATCCAATACTCTTCAATAACGCTTCATAATAAGGAATGGAGGAAATGTCGTTTCTATCAATGGCTATAGTATATCCATGAGAGGCGTTATATCTGTGGAGATACTTGTACAGTATTGTCGATGTAAAAACACTAGGGGCTGTAATTGAACTCATTTGAACGAGAATCCAAACTTAAGTTGATCGCAATTGAGTTTGTTTGTTGCTGCTATGCGTATCTGAGGTTGTACCTGTTTCGTTTGTGTCACATACTCAGAATCATCTACGTCTTATTCGTTTTTACTACCGAAAAGACTGCATTTAAATATTTTTTCTTTTAAAAACCTACGAGGGCATCAGTGCTTGGTTAAAAGAAGTATAGGCAGATTTTTAAAGTGTATTTATTCTCTTTCATTGAAGGATTTAAACCCGAATTGTTCCATTCATGTCGTTTTTCTCTTCTTCCATCCATGATTTGATTGTTGGGAGTATCGCGAATAAAGTGCACGGGTTTTGCCAAATTCCACGTAATTTCGAATGTGGAGCTTATTTTCGTCCAAATTTTTAATAAGCTGCAGCAGCGTATAACATTTCAAATGTCACTCATTTTTGGAATTTATAGGTGGATTGAGGAGGGTTGTCGAGAAGAATAACAAAGACTGGAAGGAGAGAATTTGCCTTAAATAGTACAATATGTCCTTTTCTCCACTGATAGTGTTCATAATAAAAGCAGTGAGAAGTTGTTTTTCTGTAGTTTTTTTTTTCAATTATTTTCAATTTTAGTAAACGAGAAAATATTTCTGTTTGTGAATCTTTCTTTGCTTTATCTCTGCAAGACGAGGAAGTTAGTAATAAATACGTTGTTACGTCTTTTGATTGAAGAATATAGGCCGTTTGAAGTTTTATCGCTTCGTAACTGAACGGTACTGGACAGCGAACTGCTTTTATTGAACTCGAGTGCTATACAATTTGTTCCTTAATTTTCTAAAGCTTAACTAATTTCCTAGACAGTTTTGCTATTGTGTGGTTAGATCGATTCAATTCCCAAATGTTCTCCTGGATAAGTTATTTGCTGGTTTATGGGAAGCCATATCACTAAGGCACGTGCCGGAGAGGGCATCGAATTTTCCAGAAGTTCCTCCTACTTTGGGATGAGGTATTATAATCGAAATTTACGTTGATTGTTGTGATTTAAAAGCTTGTCGTTTTGGAGCACTCTTGTAAGAAACCTATGTGGTACAGGTTGATATTAAATCAAAGGTTATTATATGAGGTTGTTATTCTTCATCTGCGTAATTTCCCCTAAGATTGTATGACATGGAGGGGGAGGGATTAGGTTGAGCTAAGAAGGCAGAAAATATTTTCAACAGTTTGTGATGTCATCTTGCGGTATCGGCAGATGTGCTAGCAACGAAACGCAGTATATTTCGATTGAGGTGATGTCGTTTTTTTTCGAGTGTTCGGTGCATGTGTGCCTTGCTTTCAATAGAACGCACCTCTGTGTTGCGTCATCCATTGGTTTATTGCGCAATTTTATAACGTAGAGGAGAAGTAGCAATACATGTGCTTCAGCTAACTTCATATTGAGTTCCTTTAATGTTGGTTTGTGTTTGTTTTGTGGTGATGTATATATCAGCTAATAGAAGAAAGATAAAAGTTGTTTGTGAAATGCTAGAAGCATCGTTTGTTTAGTCGGTAGTGCACCAAAGTTTAACTTTGAGGATCGCGGGTTCGAATCCCGTATGTCAATTTTCACTCAATGCCTAACTCAATGTTTGTTTAGTGTTGTTTATTGTTGTCCCTTACAGCTTAGAGCGTTTATGTTCGCTTCTTTCTGTTGTAGATTCTCGGTTTGCGTCTTTTGTTTTGGCAATTGTGGAAGGGAGAAGTGAGTTGTGTTTTGGGTTGTGTGTAACGGTATGCGACGAGTGTTTTATTTAGATGCGCACGAATGGCCAGTGCCCCCGCCTAGTGCATACACGATGATGGCGGCCCAATGTGCTGGTAGCTATTCGTTGGATACGGTCGCACAGATCGAGGAGCTCGAATTCGTGCAGCCGACTGCACGATGTTTTGGAGGGGTTCAGCAGTTATATACACATGGCGGCTCTCTCAATCGTGGTTTTATTGGACAGAGTTGTGGCACACATCGCCATCGCACAAGTGTAGACTTGCAAAGTGGTGGCCCAACGAGTACGTGTTCTGCTGCTTATGGGGCGGACGTGAGGGCAGCATCAGGCTCACAACATTTCGGCACATGTGTCGCGAAGACGGTGCACTTGGGCAGTGCTGCATGCGGGTCGCGTTCTGCATATGCTGGGGTAAATGAAAGAGTGCTGTATGTATGTGATCTCGACATGCGTGAGTCGGCTAGTTGCGATTTCTGAATAGAGAGGTGTAGCCATCCTACATATCCACATTAGAATTGGGGAGGAAGGGGGAGGACGAAACGATGGGGAGGAAATCAGCTACCTCATGAGGGAGAATAAGGCTGGCGCTGGCGCACGACATGATTACCTTTTTTGTAATGCTGCTCTTCAGCGCATTCACTGTGCAACTTTCAAGACCGCGTTTTTACATTATATATATATATATATATATATATATATTATATATATATATATATATATATATATGTAGTGATAAAAAAGGCGGCGTAAATTGTTGCGGAGTTAATGAAGCAAGATGGGCAGTATTTTGCAGTGTGCATGCATTTCTCACGTTGCATATGTTCTGCCTTTCATTGAGTGATGATAAAAGACTAACACGGAGTGATTCATTTTTACGTGGATGATGGGAGTGCAGCTGGGCATTCCGTGTTAAGTGTTACAAGAGGTCTCTCTGCATGGTTCTGATGCCTTCTCGTATCGCTTTCTTATCGCTGCCGATGGTTCGTCGGATGCTTTTTTTTTGTGATTACCCCATGATACACTCGTTTTCTCCACTAAGAATAACATTTAATATCTTCATTTCCACTCGCAAAATATTTGTAAATTCATTTCTGAATGTGTCGTTAGCTTATCACCCATATGTTTTATTAATGGTGAGCACATCTAGAACTAGAATAGAGAGCAAATAGAAGAGAGCAAATCGATTGAAGCTAAAATAACGATAGCGCGATATAGACTTCTGCCACTTCATTTCTTTTTGTAAGAACTGCTGTGCTGTTACGTATCCATGTTTGCAAGCTGTAGTGTTCCATCGTCTAATTTCCCTGCCAAGAAGCATCACGGGAAAGTATTCGAAATATAGCTATACTTGATTCAGCTGGAAAAATGGTGTGGTACTCCGGTAGGGTGACTAAGTCAAAACCATCTGCATTATAAGTATTGTTCGTTAGGTATTGAACTGCAAACGATTAGTCTATCTGCCACTTTTATTATGCTTGAGAGTGGGGGTTGCATACACTTATCTTTTTATTTTGTGTGGAAAAGTTGTATGAGATGTGATGGTGATTTAAAGCTGCACGTTTTGTATCATCCGAATGAATATTCCATCACAAATTTATGAAAAAATTGCCCTTCCGGTCACCTCGTTAAAAGAAATTTCGATCTTATTCTCTCATTTAAAAAGCTCTAAGAATATGGAGAGGTGTTTATTTAAGGTGGAAGTTGTATTTCTTTAAAGGCTATGGATCCATTTTACATTTAGTCTTTTCTTATCGTTGAAGGGTTGAGGTATTTTAAGATTGAAGCTCCTTTATTCGGGGAGTTTTGTTGTGATGGTGATCTCGAGGAATTATTTGAAGAATGCTATTTTTCTTTTGCTATCCTCTTTGAGCAGTCAACTACTAATTTAGATACTCGACTTCATAGGTGTACACAAAGAAATTCAACAATATTATCACTGATTAAACCATCGAAGTTGTTTATAATTATTCACTGAGGCTATTCTTATCAATAGAATTTTTGTATAGAATGTTTGCCGTTAGCAACATTTTTTAGAGATTGTGATGCATATTTTGGGGTATAATTTCCTTTCTAGATATTCCTAATATTTCGGTAAATCCCTCAACTTTAAAATGCATCAAAACTATGAGGATTTCTTAGTTTGCATGAGGACCTGATTGATAGAGACATCAATAAAGGTGAACTAAGGTGTAAGAAATTGATGAGGTTTTCCCTCTAGGAACATTTGAAATAAAGGTATTGCTCATTGGGGTTGGTCCTTTTATTGTGATGTTTTTTGTTTGTTTTTTTTTTTGTTGTCAACTACACATATGTTCACATTCCATATATGCAGTGATTTCATTTATTCCGTCATTTTTTTTCGCACTTTTTTTTGTAATAATTTTCTAATTTTTCTTTTTGTTTTATTGAATTTCTGGTTAATATGGCGTTGAACTCTCTATAAACGCGCTTCATGATGTTCTGTTTACTTAATTAGCTTCACAACTTATATTATTGGTATAGAGTTGAATTATTTGATTTGAGCGAATTATTCCGTTTGAAATATTATCACCTCAACTCTTGAAGAGAGGATGGGTTAAGTCGTTTTTCAAAAAACTCTTTGCTTAATCTAAATTTGAGTGGGAAATTTTTTCCATATTTAATTGTGTACGATGGTTTTTCTACTAAGAAGCGAAGTCGTACTCAGAAATGAGATGGATTCGAGGTAGCCAATTCGCTCATTGTTTGCGATGAAGCAAAGAATAGTAAACAACGTTCTTTAGTAGTGATATATTTTAATTCTTGATCGCTGGAATTTCTTTCGAGGAGGCAATGGGCAAGTTCTACAAATTGATGAATTTGAAGCAGCATAGTCTTTTAGTGCTTGTAAACAAGAGACTAACATCTAGGCGCGTATTCGAAGATGAAAAATTTCTTTGTCTTCCAGTCCATTTTAGACAGAGAGATACTCGACAGCTGATAGCTTTAGGAGGGAGTGCTTTCAGACGTACTCTTTCAGGCCGATCACTTTACCGATCGGAATTTAAGGTCATCTTATGTGATTAGTGCTTTTTCCGGCTTCACTATGTTTGACTTTCATATATTTTCGGCACATATAAAGTTATATACGAAATTTTGAAAATGATTAAGGAGTGGAATCTAGTGCCAGAGATGCAAACTAAAAGCTCTAGTTGAAATAGATTTAATGAAAAGCGGAGAGAGGGGTTGTTTGTGGTATGCAGCGCATTGTTGCTCGCTCAGCATTGCTTCATTTAAAGCGGTGTGTTTGCAAATAAATCTACTATATATGGAGGGATTCTCGCCTTCCCTTTGATTTTGCTTATTGGATATTAGGGGAGTAGTTGTGTTTGTTGGGCAACGTTGTGCTATTGTGCGTGCAGATACCTTTCTCCAAGTTATGCTTGCGGTAATTTTCTTCCGTGATAGCAGAATTGCATAGCTTTCCCGATAGCAACTCATCTTTCTAATCAGAGGATGATCCGAAATATGCAAGGGAGGAGGAGACGTGCTCATCTCCTCTCTCTGCCACTCCGGAGAATTGATAGCCCATCCCTGTGGGCCCTAAATGTTCAAAGGGTACTAGAGGGAACGCATAGTTTTCTTGATGAAATGGAACGGCAGTGGGAAGTCTTATCATTGAATTTTTAAATTGCATTAAAGAAAGACTCCTTTCTAATCGGAGCTGCTTCCATTTATTGGAGGTGAAGTTTTACGCCATCATCGGTGGTAGAAATACTGAAAAGACAATTGGCAGGGATTTCGCAAATTTTCATATGCTTCTGCATATGCACGATCATATGGCCCTTCTCAGAGATATCCAACAGCTCGTCCTAATTCAATCCTGAAATATTTTATGCGTCTGCGTGTGTCTATTAGATAATTTCAATCGCAGCATTGCCGATGCTTATATGACGAAATTTGGTGTGTGTGATATACACTATATTTCGACATCCTATATCATTTAGAGGTGCTAAAAGATTTCAATGCAGTTAGTACCGACCATCTTTTTTTATTTCCTACCGGTTGATTCGTACGAAACCTTTGCGGCAGTTTTCAGTGGTCAGTCGGATCGGATGAAATATGAGCACATTGTTTTGCATATTTTATTATTTGTAGTAAACTTATAAAATAGATTAGTCAAGCGATTGAAATGCAAAAACACGTATCGTTTCAACTCATCTGGCTCATTTGCCCAGTTGATTGTGACTGGCTGTGTGCATCGATTGAAACCCCGTGTGGGTGAAAGTCGAAACTGTTTAAATTTACCCACTTACGGTCAGTTTTGAAAGTGAGAAAAAAAGACGATTCAACGCCCTTCGCTCATCCTCCCCACTCCTTCTTCTGAAATCTTGTAATTGAACTGTTACACTTAGACGGTCTGCGTGTTTCTCTGACTTAGCGTTCCTTATCTTCATTGCTTTGATCCTTCCCTCTTGCAAATAGCTAGGACAATACAAAAAAATACGATGTCAGCGCTGCAGTGCGTTTATATGATGTAATAACGCGGCGCAAATGACCATGCATTGAAACTGATTCAAGCAGTTCTGAGTTGTTGAACGTGCCGACTCTATCGATGGGACCCGAGATTTCAAATCTCGAAAAATTCGTCGCTCACGTTTCTTCCTCTAAAATTCTAGCTTTAGTCCTCCATATGTATGTAAAGCGTCTCATTCCCCTCGTAATATTAAAAAATATTGCAAATATTAAACGTCGAATTCGTCACCTCATAAGGTGTATGATTGCGTTAAATTTTATTGATGCATGTGAGTTCTCAGCAACACGGATGTGAAAACTCTTTCAACACATTCCCCGGTGTCTTCAACACATCGATAAGTCGGTTGATGAACCACTCAGCACAAAATGGAACGGTGATGGCGATCGCATTTTACAGACCACCGAAATTGTGAGTTGACAGCAACTGGTAACCAACTCTGACAACGGTCTAAACGAGAGGGTACTGTAGCGGCGCGATCACGATGGACACAACTAGGTCAATCCCATCTCCCTCATTCTTTCAGTCGGCGACCCCTTTTACCCTTTATAGACAGGCGTCGATCATCAACGCACTCCCCACTGAAAATGTGCTGTTACGCAAGATGAAGCTTCGAAGGTGGTCGACGCACTCAGCCACAAACGCACGCGCACGAGAGAGACGGAGGGAGACCGCGCGCGTCTGGTGTTATAAGAAGAAAGTGGGGTAGGCAGCACCAGTCATTTCTGTTTAGGATATTCTCAAAAGAGCGCGAAATAAATTTATCGTTTTTTTTTGCGTGAGGTTGTGTCATGTGCTGTACAAATAGGGAAATGTGGTAGGAATATATACTATGTTGGTAGTTAGTTATTAAAACATTGACGGTCGATTCTCTTTGTGTAATGTTATGTTCACTATTCGGCGATCAGTTATCTGTATATGTGCTTTAATCCGATCCCAAATCAAACAGTTAATTTCGGTTGAATTGAAGCAAATGCCTTAGCCAATTCCTGCTCACGTATTTCCATATGGCCGTTGATTGTGCTCGGCGTCGATCGTTACCGAATCAGTTCAACATACCGCATGCGCTTTTAGATGATTTTAACAGAATTTCTCTTCATTTTTTCTCCGATAAGATCGATTGCAAGTTTTATGTTTTTTTTGGAGATGAATGTAAAAAATGGGAGGTCGTAATGTGAGTGTGGAGAATAGAGGTAGAGCTCCGACCGATCGAAAATTGGGAGCGCATGGGGCTAGCACAAGCATTTTGCAGTTATTTCTCTAGCCCTCTCATTTTGCGGTATTCTGTTGTCGTTATGGTTTATAATTAGACATAAAGTATCTGTCGTTAAATTTGCCATGAATGAGATAGCACAAATTGCTGCACGACGAATATGCCTTATGCTTATTTCAGCATCTTTTTTTTTTCTCAAATGTGGCAAACGAGGGAAGTGAATATTTTTTTTTTGTTGATTGAGACTATTGGAAATAGAAAACGTAGGTGGAATATGTTTTATGCAAATTTCGCCAGGTTCTAAAGTTTTATTTTTACGTAAACTTGTTGGATAGAGGATTACTTGCTGCAAAGCATCGTTGTATTAGTTCGTTTAGGAGTCACTTAAAAATTACGAAAGCATTCAAACGTTTAATTTTGAAGGCGCATGTTGGTCAACTTCGGAAAAAGTTGCAGCTACTGTTGACAAATTGTGGCCACTGCACCAAACGATTTTGAATGCTTCTCAAATCTCAAAGATCCCTGAGTTTCCTTATTGTGACCTTCTAAAGTGGGTATTCTCTAATCATAGTGAGCAAGTAGTGAGGTAAATGGAATGATTGAATTTATGGTGTGATGGATGCAATACTGAAATTTTACTAATGTATGAGCATATATGAGTTCATCGTTGGCATGAACACTGGTGGTGATGAATACTACAGCAATTCTTTTTTCTTTCAGTCTTTCCTCAGTGTGACGCTGAACATGATGTGCTGCTTTTTGGCAGCCCGATGCGTTTGAATGATCGGAGCAGATACGAATGTGGATGTGAATCTGGGCCGTCTTCCAGTTTGCGGCAGCCTACCGTTGCATATCATCGGCTTAGCAGTTCGGTTGGCGAGGTATGTTGATTTTAATTCAACCGTTTATCGTTTGACTGGTGAAACACTAATCATTGAAATTCTAATTTGAGTAATAAACTTTAACATCAATAAAGTGTTTCATAGCTATTTGCATGTGCATTTATTGAAAATTATCGACATTTTTCCGCTCTTTGCCGAAGTTGTTTATGCATTCAGCTGCAATATTGTTTTTTTTTTTCATTTGCTATTTGAATTTTCTGCTGCCTATTATTCGCTACTGAGTACTGCAATTCGACGAGGCCTATCTAGTGAATTTATAGCAGGCATCTGGTTGCTAGCATATTATGAACTATATTCGTCGGTAAATATCAGCTTGGATTTGTTCAAGTTGATTGATCGCGTTGAATGAGTTTACGTTGCACATGTTTCTTTCGGCCGATTTACTATCATTTGCAATCGAAGTTTTGGGTCTGTTTCTACCATAAGCATCTGATTTACTCGTATTTTCTTTTCGGATTTTAATTCGGCTCGTTGATTTAATCAATATAAGTGGTAGGTTGCATTATTGTGGGTTTTTTTTTGTGCTGGGCGACTAGCCTTGTTGCCGCGGTGATGGGTGACGACATTTTTAATTCAGGTGCAGGTACAGAGTGATTTTGAAGAGGAAACACATCTTTCGTTGAAGAAGGATCGACTGGGAGAGTCTCTAGAGAGCACGCATTCGCTCACTTATCTCGAATGGGTGCACGAGAGACAGACTAGGCGAATGAGGACACGATCTGAATGGTAAGGTATTCGCCTTTTAAACTGACTTTCCCGATTGCACATTAAACAGTTCTCTTCGACTCTCTCATAGAGGTATTATTAGCTGATTTACAATTGCAGGTGGGAAGATGTTTAGATGAGTGAGGTTACGATACGTTGTCGATGTATTAAAATGGTATTGCGTTGTTAGACATAGTGTACTCATTTGCTTTATTCCTATCGAAGAACTATCGGCAACTCATGAGGTGTGTTCGTTGTTGCGTTGCTGCTTCGTTGAAATATCTCTTGTTTTATGCTTTCTTATTAAGGCATTGTGCGTAACATCATACATTTATTTTTTCGATTAGTGGTTTTTCTTTGTCGCATTATTCGGTTTTGTTCTGCAGTAGGTCTTAAGCAGTTTGTTCTGTTTGAGGATATGCCTTACCCAAGAGTTTTTGCGCCTTGTCACAGAGAGGGAGGGGTGATAAGAGGTTGTTTTGCTCATATTATGGCGGTTTCCATCTTCTTTCCCTGAATTGCTCTCATGCTATTTAGATCTTATTGGCTTTTACTTCTTGGAACCGTCTTCCATCCAGTGTGCTCAGTGTATAAATGCACGCGGTTTTATTCACACTGAGAGCGTCATATGGACGCGAAGTTGGTTAGTGAATCTGCATCAGTGAAAACACGAGAGTGAAACTTAGAAACTTGTTGCTTCATATTGCAATGTCATGGTTCAGCTGTGGCCAGTTTCTTCGATAAGCAGTGGTAATGGAATAGGAGAGGAGAGAGGGGAAGATGCTAGACGTAAGCTCATCAAGTGTTGAGAAAGTTTTCAAAGTATTATTTAGGTTCCTGTCACCCGCATTACCGACAAAAAATGGCGTCTCATCGAAATCGGCCGATTTTGAGTGCGACGTTGCGTCGACGTCGAAGCATCGTGCTACGTTTGACGACGATTTTATGAGCTCGATCGAAGATATCACCGATACGCGGTCAGCAGTTGCAGACAGCCCTCAGTTCAATCTTAATCGACATCCCTTACAGCCGTTGGTAAGTGTTCGTTCTATCCTTTTGCAAGTTATGGTTGTGTCGAGAACTATTTCTGATAGTCGTATGTGGTGTAATGCTTGGAACGTTTATTGCTTCATAGGAAGTCGAAGGAATCCTCTTATCTCCTAAGTCCTGCACTGGATGCCCCCGCAAAATGTAAGATGAGTGCGCTTTTTATGCATTGATTGCTGCGAAATGGTGAGCAGATTGGGCGATGGCAATCGGTGCTGTTAAACATAGATGTGTATGGGGAATTGTTGCCTTATTTTACATTTCAAGCGGGCGTGGCTGTAACATTGTTTACGAAGCTGTGCATTTATGTGATTTGAACGATTGGCTTTTTGTATCCAAGTTCATTAATAAGATAGATGCATCTACAGGTATGGTTTTATATGTGGTAGGTTCAGTTTGAGACCGTCTCTGAGTTCATGTTCCAGAGTGGATCTTCGCAATCGTTTCTTCTTGCTTAAATGATCCATTATCTATAATGTCGAATTCCGCGAAGAAGATCCAGTCACGTACCTTTTCTTTTTATCGTTGTTCTTTAGTGTGATTTCAAGAAATCTCCCCGTCGAGGGGTTACATCCTGCGCAGCGCAGTACTATTCCTTGGCGTTCTGCTAAAGTAGCCTTCAAGCAATCGGAAGGGATGAGACCATCCCGCTAAGTTAAAATGTGCCAGATGTAGAGGAGGCAAACGGTTACATATATTTAGACGGATGTCGAAACTCATTTCTTCTATCCTCACATTCGCCTTCTTTTCCTTTTGCTTCCGCGAACGTCACTGCGAAGAGTGAGATAAGAGCTGTCTGAATGTTTAGAATAAATGCATATCGCAAAGCATTTAGTTGTCTATAGCAGTTGATAGAATATGGGAAGCTGCTTTAGTCTGCGTTTACAGCAAGAAATTAAGGAAAGCATTTTTTAGCGGTTACAAAGGGAACAAATGTCAACGCACGTATCATCTCCGCAAACTGTACGGCAGCCTTCAGAAGGAGATGCGACTAAGGCTTCGCGAAGTGTTATCAGGAGGCGGTCTTGGCGGACACACTACGTACGACCCAACAAGAGTTTCGACCGCTCCCCACCGGTAATTATTTTTCAATCGCCTCATTAGTAATCGTTGCTTGACTCCAAATGGTGTTCTAAATCCAATGTTATCTAGATACATCGTTTACTGTAGTGTTGTATGGGAGAGTAGGAGAATTTAGAATGAAGGTATAGCAACACACCTGACTCGTTAGCTTTTTTTGATTATTAAATAGGCATAAATTATGGAATCCCTATATATCCATATTTCTGCATATTTTAGTTCGAAATGCACAGTACCAATTCGGTGAAATTTATAGAATTGGTGGTACGTAGGTTTGTTCATGGTCGGCCTTCAACGAATCATCTCTACGTCTTCTGAACTCATGGTTTTATAATCTTCCAAATTTTTTTTTCCATGGCTGAAACTGTTGGGAATGATTATCGTCTCTCTTAAAGGTGATTGGCTTCTTATAAAAGTGTACCTACAAATTCTATATAACGATAAATGTTGTAAATCTTTTTTGATGAGATCGATCACAAGATTCTGGCGATGACAGTTTTATAGTTCTGTAAAAGAATGAGATTTTTTTAGTTGATCGTTGTCGTCTCGTTATTCCCATTACTATTAAGAAGCCGACGAAAACAATTTTGTTTGTGGGAAATTTCCCTTACCGACAGCTGTCTATATGCAAAGTTCTTATCATTGGCTGTTTGAAAATGACTGTTTGTTTATATTGTCAGGTGGTTACATTTAAACATGCTGTTGTCAAATTGTTGGCTTTTAGGATGCGAATGAGGATGGCTCGAGTCGTTCAACTCCCGTTCATCGTCGCTACATCGCATCAGTGCAAAGCGCGAGCATGCCGTGCTCGAGGCGGGTATCGGGTGGCGCATTGGCAGTATCTCCAGCCGCATCGTCCATCACAAGTAAAATGTTTGCAAGTTCAATTTCACGTTCCGACGAGGGAAACGCAAAAAAGAGCAGCACAAATACAAAATTTGTTCATTTTTGAGAGGCCATCAAATGCCTTCGTTTAGTCGTGAAATTGATTTCGTTGTAGTAATTGATGAGTGTTGAATTTAATTTCTTGTTATTTGAATGTTGGAATGAAAGCCATACGAGAGTGTTGCCACATTATTCTTTAATTTTATTTATGAACACTAGAGGAGAAATTGCATCATCGGGGTGAATCAACCATGGAACGATTCGGTGGGGTTATATCCGACGATTAGCATTTAGCGTTTTAGGTGATTCTTAGTGGGTCTGCTAATTTGTGCGAAATATTTGGTTAAGTAGCGTTGTGTTATTGGCGCAAAGCATCATTGCTGTGGAAATTCCTGCTTTCTTTGATAGTCCACTAGGCCTGATCTAGAGGAGAAGCGTTCTGTACTAACCTGTGCGCATCGCTACAATAGTCTGTTGTTTTTTCCATTATTGTGGGAAAATATCTGTCACTCTTTATGCTCTGAATCGAACGCCTCGCACTTCACTTGTTTCGACCTCACCGCTTTTACTTCCCCTTATCAAGAATACAGTAATCACCATAATTGCTGTAAAGTCGTTGGTTGGTTATTACCAGCCTTATCGGTTTTTGTCGTTGATACAGACCTTGTTGCATGTACGGTAAAAACCATTAATCGGTTATTTTTTTACCGTCAGTAATTCTTTCGGTGTTAAACGATACGTAATTTGACGTAGGTGATGCATCGATGAATTTTTCGTTAGTAGAGCGGTGGTGTGTAGTGCTGCGTAATGGTGCTTTTCATGTGGCGCCTTCTTTATTCGGTGTCTTCTACGGATCGCATTGTTAGCACAACGTATTGTGGATTCGAGTTTATCTCTACCTGTAGATAGAATCCTCATCGAAGAGTGGTCTGTTTGACTTTGTTTCATACTCACTGTTCATTTTAAATTTCGAGAGTTCACTTTGCCTTAGTAATTAATTCCCATCGAATTTTCTACGTAATCATCGGTATTTTTTCGCGTTGTGGGCGCCAGGTGCTCGAAGGTGAACATTTTTATGAGTATAGGGACAAATTCTTTGAATTTTTTAAATGTAAAAGTGGTTTTATAGGGAACAGATCAATTCTTATGGTGCATGATTAGCACAGAATATTTTTGCTATCGATTTATAAACAATTCTGAGTGAAACACTCGTAGGAAAGTCATGTTGCACAATAGGAACTGTTCGAGTCAGGGCAAATAAACCCATTGGATAAGGCATGTGCGGGTCTCATATCATATTTTCTAAAATAGGCTTGTTTTAGGCATACAGAATTTTTCGCATTCTAACTACAATTAGCCAATTCAATGTTATTATTGGCGAAGACGCTATTGAAATGAGTGCTGTTGTGTGTATTACCTCGAAAGGTTAGTCATTACGATCAACAGTGTCCACGAATTGCACTTACTTCTTGCCATTTTCTCCTCTCTTTTTAATGTTTTTCTCAGCCGAGCTTAATTCTTCGAAATCGCCCCACTCCATTAGAGATCGGTTAGCAAGATTATAATAGCGATGTTATACATTAGTCGATGCGATAGTAAGCAATTTTAGATGTGTTTCGTAATAGTACAAATTTGCCGTGTTCTTTCGAGTTAATGGAAGATAGAAGGTATTTTTCCATCGAAATACTAACCAAAAAAGGGAGAAGGATAACGGAAGAGACGAGTCAAAGAGGGATATTTCGTAACGCGGATCCGAGGGGTAACACAGTCGTTTCACTTCCGTATTAACTGCTTAGTTGTCAGGTAAAAACAACTTCCGTTTATCGAACGGCACTCTCACCTGGACACGTTTTTTGGCTCTTATTACGAATTGTAGCCTTTCTTATACCCATTTCGAGGTTCAAAGGTTTCTGCGGATACCTTTACAAAAAAAGAAAAAAAAGAAAAGCCTATCAAAGGATACGCGAATACGAAGCATGAGCTATCGGCGTTGTTGACGATATGTTGTAGTGTGGAATCGGCTTTATGGGATGTATAGAGTATGTTAGGATATTGGTGATGTTGTTATCTCGTTGGTGCTATCTATAACCAAATGACGTCTTCACGTTATTATTGGCTATTGTTTAATATAAAACTGCCTACCGCTGCGTCCTCTCCTCAAAATATTTCGATGCATATTTCTTAAATTCAGTTTATTGTTTTAAAAAAAACAAATAAATGAATAAACGAAATCGCTAGACTTAGCGGTGAAGCGATTATATAAACGATTTTATTTGAAATGGTTGTGAAGTCTTTCGCCTAGTCGTTTATTTCGTTGATTATTTTCTGCAGTGATGCGTTTATTGCTATTCGTATCGTTTTATATTTCTCTGTAATGTTTCATTTGAAGTAATGATGCATTTCTAATGGTGCAAGCACAGCTTTCATGTTGATGCTGATGTTCTGTGGTGAGACCCTCGCTTCGAGTCCATTATTTGGGAAACCTTTTGCGGTATTCGGAGCAAACATTGCTCTCTTTTTCCGTTGGAAGGAGGGGGAAGGGAGGGTAGCGGTAAGGTTAAAATGTAATGAAATGTGACACAAGAATTTAGGTGTTTACAAAGAGGTGGCGATCTGGTTGTTGGATATGTTTAGTTTGAGGATTACTCTTTACTTTTACTGTTGAAGAGTTTGTCGTTCGAGAACAATAAAGTTTAGAATGGTCGGCACGAAGCGGGTGGACGATGTGGTGTAGGCAAAGTGGGGAAATAAGCGCGTTGACGCTGCCTGTATTCGATTGTTCTGCGAAACATTCCCTTGACATTTGCTCACCGTGTAATATTCATGTTCGGCTTAAATGAAGCAACGATGCGGTTTTGCTATGGTTACTAGATGCCAACAGGCATTCTTTTTTCCTTTTTTTTGATTGTTGTCTGAGATTTTTCTTTGCCCCTCTCTGAAACTCTTCATGCTTTTTGGTTACACACGAATATTTCGGTAATTTGAGGTATACAGGTTTTTTTTTAAACCGAACCTAGCCACTTACTGAGATTCTCTAATAACTACCCGTTTGTGAAGCGGATTGATTATACGTAAAACACCGTAAACGGATCACTTTTGGTGCTGTGCTCTAGTGATTCGAATCATTTTGGTATTCCAACACATCCTGCTAGAGTGGCGGTCGTTAGGGAGGTATGATCGACCAAGGTAGACGAAAGTTTCATCAGCTTGTGCATCCCACTTGTATCGCCTGTTTTGGAAGAAGTTTGAAGTTTTGCAGCTGGCAAGTCGTGATGAAATTGTGTTGTTCGCAATAACCTAACGTGAAGTGACCGGAAGTTCATAGGAGATTGTTGTTTTGATTTGGGGAGTTCTCACTTCTTTGGATATGCTGTTTAAATATGGGGGGGGGGGAAGGGTTGATCCTACCGAACAACGCCTGAAATTAAGAAATCATGGTTTTCTTTTGTTCATCATGGCTAACGCAAATTCGAATCGGGGATAGTTTAAGCAAGTTTTTTTCGATTGTTCGTCTCATTACTCCGTAATTGAAAGAAACGAGTCGAGCAAAAGTTTCTGGTAGAAAATGAAGAACTAGCTTCTGAAACTATCTTATCGATCCCTAAGTGGCATATATCTGCGATCAATAGATGGCCTATGAAGCGTTCACCTAAACTTTTCATTGATTGGTTTCACTTTGAGAGGTTTTCGTTTCAAGTGATAGTAGGTTGACATTTTGTTGTATACTTAGTTGTTAGTTTTTACCTTTTTTTATGTGAGGGAAACGATTCGATGAGAATCTCCCTCTCTACATTTCGAGTGGAGTTGCTGAGGTGAGTTCCCCACTGTATTTTAGTAGGTAAGGAGAAGAAACTTTGAGTACAATCCAAACGGGCTTCATCCACTGTGAATCTCTTTCCTGTTTTACTGATGCCAGCGCGTTATGGTGGGGCGTTAGGGAAGGTTCAAGAGGGAAGGTTAGTGACCATTTCCGAGGAGGAACGTCGAGTGGAAATACGCATATATGTTGTTGTAGTTTGACATCAAGTGCAAATAAAATGTTTTATTTGTGCGTCTTTGTTTGCGTATCGAAATATAGCAGGGTTCAGTGCCCAGTTGCAAATTTCCTCCGTATAATTTGCTTCAGTTCAGTTCAAATGAGTGTTTCATAGACATGAGACGAAAAGATTATTTATTCGTCGGTTGGCTATGCATATTTCCTGTAGGGGTGGAAATGAGAAAAACGAATTTGCTAAGCAATCTCATCGGCCTTCATTGCAATTGGAATGCAGCTCTCGTTTCCTGAATCTTCACTACTCTTTCATCTCCCCCTTCGGGGTTTGTTGTTGCAACGTTTATGCTGAAATTCATCCGGCTTTTCTCAATGAAAGTCGACTGCAATAGACGTTACTGAAAGCCGTTTCCCTTAGTAATTCATTTCGACTCCAACGGAAGCCAGTATCAACGTGAGACGAGTAAAACAGCGCATATGACAGGTTATTTGAGGCATGGTACAGATAGTTGAGGTTGCGCTATGGGTACGTCGCACTGGTGAGGAGAGGACAGTATCGTGAGGGGAAGAGAGGTTTTGGCATCGAGGGACGATTTGTTGATACGAGGTACTTTGACCAAAAAGTCGAAGGTTCCTTATTTCGTTTGATGTATTTTAGGGTGAGGTTTATTGTTTACCTCTTGAAAGTATTCGGACCGAGTATTTCAAGTAAACCACTTGGGAGAGTTTGCCCAAATTTTTCCATTCTTTTCACCGTGCTCCACAAACCTGGCCATGATTGATAAGACTGATAAAGCTTGGCCGGGACCGACAAGCTTTTTTTGTGTACCTGAATGCTCTCGAAAAGCTGCGTTGAATGACATTCTGCACTGTTCGGATAATTTGCCACCTTACGAGGGATGTACTGTAATGGCTTTTCGGGTTGTGAAATTTTTATTATGCATTTTTTTTCGCGCTTGTGTATTCTCTGTATTGAAAAGTCTCATCGGGTTGGTGTTCGTCAACTTATATGGCTCGCTTTTCTAGTCGGATGGTTGTAAAACTGCAACCTGCAAAAACGCGGCAACTTTTTAGGTATATGTAATTCGTTTCGAAGTTAGTGGATCAATTTTCTATTAGCATGAGCCATCATATTTGGCGCTGATTGTGGCAACCGAATTTTGCAGCTCAAAAATTTCTTGAACCGTTTTGGATTTCTTGGTTACGAATGCATGTGTTTCGAAGCATGAATTTCGTGAAAGTAGCCATTCAGTGCGAACGAGAACGAATCTTTCGTTGAAAATTGCACGAACCGTGGGGTCACTCTTCTAAAGAGCAGGATTACAAAGCGCGTGTGGTGCCGAATCGTCTGATGCGCTCCCCAATTAGTTTGGTTATATCCAGATGCTTAAGTTTTTATTACAATGTCATTCTCACTGATTGGTCCACCACTGTTTTGGGTACTCGTTTGTGCGGCGATGTTCTTTTTTTTTTAGCGATCACAGATTTCGGAAAGAAAGGGTTAATGTTTATTTTTCTTTTAGGTAATGGAACGCAGCGATGCAACCTCGAATTCGGCTCCGAACTTTATTGCAACAAAAGAAATCACAGTGATTGCGCCTATAAATATTGCAATCATCAAGTATTGGGGCAAACGAGACGAGGTACGCAATCGTTTACCTTCATCTTTCTTCAGTGATACTAATATATCAATTCCTTAAGCACTCTTTGTTTGTAATTTAACTTCCTCGTTTATGAACAGGCAGATTTCGCCGTCCTGAATATTTTAACGTACATCTACAATCCCATTATGAGAGTGATCGGCGGTGTCAAGCCTTTGGTCATGGTTTCAAACGGCACAAAGCACAATATGTCGACTCGACTTTTTCGTTCATTTTGTGAGATCCGTGTGCCCATTCAGTGGGAATCTATGAATTGTTACGTCACAGTTGGTTTCTGCATTGAAGCGCTCATCCCTCATTGGCTACGAATAGAAACGGCTTCAGATGAGTGTCGGTCACACTTAGAGAGGAGAAAGGGGTGGATGTGTAGACTCCTTGTTTCTGGCTGTGATTCATGCAGAAGAGAATCGCATCAAGAGTGTGATGTACCATTCCTGATATTAATTCGAAGGAACGGTTTGTTTGTGGGGGGGGGTAGGATCATATACGTATAGTTAACAGGAATACCCTTTTTATCGATTTTCACATCAGTTCCCTCACCCATTACAGCTTTTTTCCCCCATCTTGGCAACTCTAACGAAGGTACCTCTTTGTTAGAGCTATTAAGGTTGCCGAACGATTGCGTTATTAAATTGAGTGCTCGTTTCTAGTTTTATGGGTATTGTAGTTGTTTTTTTTGCAACAAATTTCCGATTTTTTTTACGTTCAGCATATTGCAAAAAATATTTATATATTTGTATTTGTATCTACTCATATATCTACTCAGCATATTTATATATTCGCACTCGATAGAGGGTAATATGTACATTCCACTTTCTACCGGTTGAACTTTGGGATTTTCGAAAATTGTTTCAATTTCAGTGAACGGTGATAGTCATACTGGGCAAGTTTAATAGCCACAGTACACCGCAATTTTTATGTAAGAAAAATTGCAATGGACATAATACTAACGTGAAGTATCATTTAAAAGAGTGCTCCGGATTTCCTTGCCATATTCCTTGATCAGAGAATGGAAAGAGGGATGCGTATGCTTGCTCCAGATATATTTACCTTCTAGGAAAAAGAAAACCCTAATGCACTTCATATATTTGGTCTTTTTATAATAACGTGAAAGCAGTCCGCTGAACGTGTTATTACAGCTATGCAAGTATTCGGTCTGCAAACCACACAGTGGACGTGGGTATTTATTGGTACGTCGATGTGGTTGGCAAATCGATTCGATTTAGGATTTGGTTTTGCCACTCAATGATTCGATCTCAGTGAACATCGATGAACTATATGCAGAGACCCGAATTCGAGTGGGACCACAAATCGAGAAGGATAGTGTTACGATCAATGGAAAGGTGGCCGATCTCAACAAATTGAACAGATTCACGAGATGCTTCACGGTTTGTCTTTTGGTTTCATCAGCTTCATTTCCGATTGCATTCATAGGTGTCTACTTCATTAACAACTTTCTAAGTTAAATAATTGATATTCCAGTCATAAAAGAATGTGGCTGAATTTGCAAATTCCCATCTGTCGGTCGATGGTACTTAGTCACGGTCTCGGTGGCTCAAGAGTTTCGCTTCCAATTCGTATTGCTGACCCCCTTCGCTACTTCGTTAGTTCTTGGCCACCTCATTTGCGAAAGCCAATAAATCACAAAAACATCACAATTTGTGAATTAAAAACCCCTTCTAAAAAAATAAACATTTATGAATCGATTTATGAAGTTATAATTGTCCGATATATCCCCACTTTGGTGACTTTTTCGGGTTTAATGGATTCTGTTTTAGTCATTGTTACAATACTTCAAGCCAACGCTGAATTCAATGAAGTAGAAGGAGAGAAATAGGTGCTAAGAATGTTTCCTTTTTTAAATTGAAAGCTCAGTTGTTTTTTTTTATGCGGAGTATTTTTTAGCGTTCAGTGGGGTGTTCGGGTACAACAGAGCATAAAATAGGTTTCCACTAAGTTTGAAATATAGGTGACCCGATCAGTTCAGTAGTGCTACAGTTTTTGATATTTTTCTGATTGATAGCAATCTGAAATTTAAACGGTATTATTGTATTCTATCGCATAGTCCACTTCCGTATCGTTGTGAGGATTTCGATTTGGGAATAAAAGAAGCATTCAAATCGTAGTCTTGAAAATGGTGCCTCGTAAAATCGAAATAACTCCATTTTGGTGCTCGGCAATGCAAACTTGAGGCTAACATTGAGATTGTGACTGACCAAAAGACAAAAGGGAATTTATTTCCTTGCGCCACTGTCAAGCCCAGTTTCTTTGCTGACGCGTGGCTTCGGTAGAAGGGGGGGGGGGGGGGGGGAGAGGAAGATTCTGCTTTTTTGCTGTAGTGGATGTGGCTTAGGCCACCGTACAGTGATCGCTTTGAGCTACTGAACTCGGCAGTTTAAATAATATGCTTCTGTTCCTGTTAGCCTCTTTCTAAAAAATCACTATGCATCATCACTCATTTTTTGCATCGTTCTTCTTTCAAAGATGTTCATTAAAGTGCCCTTTAGGCTTATCAAGTGTTAAGCATATAAATTGCCTAAGGTTTTCGAGTTTTATTTTATAATGTTCATTTAAGGAAATAAGGCGAATGTATCGGAAGCGAACAGTCGAGGACAGCGAAGATAATAAGAAAAATTTGGGTTGCTTCGACAAAATTGAGGCTAGTTTGTTGAATTTTTTAGTAGCTATTCTCATAATTTTATCCCTTCTCAGTTCCTTTTTTGTGGGCTGACTCTGAGAACGTGTGGCCCCGAAGGAATTTTAAAGAAATATCGTAAAAGAAGCTATCATAAAGCGGTGACAATAAGTTTCTAAGTTTTTTTTAACGTTGAAAAGTTTTATTTTCTTCTCAAAAATCCTTTCCCATAAAATTCGCACTGGAAACTTCTAAGGTTTGAGATTTGTCACATCACCGCCGCCAAGTTTTGAAGTAATTTATAGTAAGCCGAAGTGGAGTTTGAAATAATGATTTTGAAGCACCAAGTTTTGAAGTAATTTATAGTAAGCCGAAATGGATCCTATAGATCTCATTATTAAGGGGAACGGCTGGCTGCGGAGCGAACTAGTGCTTCGGTGCCAGCAAAGATAGGAGAGGGTGTTGGGGCCTCGAGCCCCAGCGTGTTGTTGCTAAGGCTTGGGAACCTGAGATATTTCTTGGGGAACTTCCTCTCAGTTTTGATCAAATAGCATTGCCATCCAGAAAGAGGAAACCACTTAGGCATGGAACCGCTTACTGTATAAGGAGATTTTCAGGAAGTGAATGGGATTGTTATCATCTCGTCATTGTAAATCCTCTTTAAAGTTTGCTACAGGGACGTTTGATCCTCTTAATCGCCTCTTCCTACCTAGTCCACTTCCTTCATCTCTCAAGTTGGGTGAAGACCATCCGCAAATTTCCGAATTTCGTAAGCTCACCATCAACAATTTTGAACAATCTTTATTGGGGATGATGAGTTTGCTGGTTCTAAACGGTGCCATGAAATTTTAGAGGAAACTATGACAAAATTCGTCGAAAACACAGTTTTGCTCCTTTTTCCTCATTTTCATAATTGCATTGATTGAACGTCGCAGTTTGTGGGCAGCCAAGTTCATTTTCGGAGGGTTACTGACGGGAGGAAAATTAGGGTTCTACGAATCGTCTTTTTTTCTTTTTCCCTTTCCTTTTTATACAGATTTCATGAAGCAAATCCTTATTTTTAATTCGGGAGTCCTCAATTTGGGAGTCCTCTGATCGGAAATTACAAAGATTATCAAGGCTTATGGTAAATAGCAATTTCAGGATTTCACTTCTTTTCATTTTTTTTTTGATACAAAAGAGTTATCTCTAGAGGTGTGTTTGAAAAAGGTGAACGGCACTTTTCATGGAAAAGTGGGACTCAGATTTTTTTCAGAAGTTAGTGGCGTTCAGATTTTGTTCGGAAGTTATGATGGGGATAAAGAAGGGGGGAACTACAGCAAAATGAAGAAATGAATCATTTGAGATCTACATATAATTATCACGATCTGTATGTTTACTTCCTCGAAAAGTGTTTATTTTCAGGTGGTTTCCACAACGAATTTCCCAACAGATGCTGGTCTTGCCTCATCTGCTGCGGGTTTTGCTGCGATTGCTTTCGCGTTAGGACGCCTATACAATCTCAGTAAGGATGAAGCTGAGCGGATCGCTAGATTAGGTAATCATTTCACCAATTATTGAAAAAAGCATTCAGGTGAGTCACTTTTATGGCATAAAACTTCAATCTTTTCGATGTTCGGAAGGAGGGAAGGAAGGGTTGGAGATATAAAGCGAAAGATTATGTTCTATTCTTGTTGTTGTATTCTTGAAGTGAGCGTCTTCGGTTATACATTTATCGTTTCGCCAAGAAAAGCAGTTTTTCCAGTATATATGTGTTTTTGAACTGCAAGGTTGAGAAAGCAGCGCGGTGTCGTTAAGGGTGAAGAAAGTCTCAAAGCCATTGCCAGATTACAGTGAGTTTTGCTTGAAGTAATCGGCATGTTTTTTTTTTTGCCAATTTTGTTGTGAATTCATTAACTGCAGTTGGGAAGTTGTTATTTTTTATTTAGGTTCGGGCAGTTCGTGTCGTAGTTTGCTGGGTGGTTTCGTCCACTGGAAAGCTGGAACATGCGCCGATGGATCGGACTGCTGTTGCGAAGTATGGTTTTTGCCTGTGCAACTTTCAGTCTAACTTATTGCTATCGAGGTACATAGTTTAGAGGCTCAAATAAGTGCATATATGGTGCCGTGACTTCCAGCAATTTTTTGCATAGTAATGGCAACAATTTGACGATTGCCCATCACGAGATTCAGTCTTATCCAAATTGCATTTAAGCAATTAGAACTCATGAAGCGGTCTCTTTAAAGGGATTTTAATTGACCCCTTATCGTTTGAAGAATAATTAGAACGCCGAAGAAGACCCGTTGAATCCTCCCAAATACCTGTAACCGATTTTTTAACAGGTGATTGCACCAGCTGAACATTGGAGCACTTTACGTGCGATGGTGTTGGTGACGTCAAATAATTCGAAAGACGTCGGTAGTACGGATGGGATGCGTAAAAGCACTCAGACATCCGGACTATTGTCGCATCGTGTCAAGGAGGTTGTTCCGAAACGTGTTTCAAGGTAATGTTATATATTTTTTTTTGCAGCTTTATTTCTTTCTTGTGAAATCGGAAGTGTAATCTTGTCTCTGTTAACGGAGGACAATTTCGTAGTTCTGTTCGTCAGTTTATGTTAAACCCACAAATCATCGGATGATTACATTATTTGTAAGGTTTATTGGGAGGAATTTGCGCTGTTTAGTAGGATTAAAAAAAATTTTTCTTCGAGCATTAGCATCCTTGAACCTTTCGTTTCGAAGATATCTGGCTAATGCGTATCAACGCCAAGATGAAAAGGATGAAGATTTCTTCTTTTACGAAAATGTTGACTGTTCGTTGATAGAAATTGTTTTAAGATTTTTGGAGGCGATCAAATCGAAGAATTTCGATGAATTTGCTACTATTACAATGTCAGAGAGTAATCAGTTGCACGCGATTTGCATGGATACAATGCCTCCTCTCAGGGTAAGCTTTTATCATTTTCGTTATTTGACGATGTATCGAACTCTCAGAATTGTTTGAAGTTTTTTTAGGCGATTTACTATTGCAACGATGATAAATTTGCGTGAAAAAATCGGAAACCTAATGGTTTAGAAGTTTTCCGAAACAAGAGAATGGATTCGTTAAGATCACTTTCAAGTGGGATCTTATGCTATGACGGTTGAAAGTGGTAAACGTCATCGATGGATGTTCGTTGAGTCATTGTTAGTCCATCGTTAACAGACGATTCATGTCACTGTAATTAAAGATAAGCCAAATCATACGACAACCGATCATGATGGGAGAGGGCAGGGAGAGAGGGTAAGAGAGGTTAGGTTGAAAAAAGCGTAGATGCTCGTCAAAGCTAAGCTATATTTGGAGAATTGAATGCTATATTTAAATTGTCTGATGTGGAGATCAATCTCATTTCAGTATATGAACGAACATTCGTGGCATTTGATTCGTGTAGTGGAGGCGTTGAATACGTCGATCGGTTCGAAATGCGTTGCGTACACATTCGATGCGGGCCCGAATTGTTGCCTCTTTTTCGAACGTGATTCGATGTTGAGTGTTCTTGCTGCATTGCTCAAATATTGTCGCCTCGCCACTTCTCTTATAGGTATTTCTTTTTATTTCTTTTTTCCTTTATTTTTCTTTTGATTTTTCCTCAACCTTTCCTTTAGTCTTATATATATATATATATATATATATATATATTATATGATCGTAGAGGAAAAGATCTATCGGGAAGTAGAAGCGAATGATGATTTAGAGGGAGAAGATGATAGCGAGTAATCATTCGCATGCGTTGTTGACTTCTGTGAAGAATGACGTAGATGTGAATGAAATTAGATTGCACGTTACAGATAAAGTGACTACAAATATGGCTGAGGAATGGCCGGATCTGCGCAAAAAGTTGGAGGCCTCGCAGGATAGTATCACGCTTGAGGGTGTCGAGCAAATGGAACATGTGGTGGAAGATGTCATTCTCAGTCACGTTGGAGCAGAACCTCGAGTTGTAAGATAAGAATGCCATGTGATATTGCCTTTTATAGTGCATATTGTTTTGAGAGATTTGTTTGTGGCTTTATCTGAACTGCATGTTGATAAGTGGGAGCAGCGTTTATGTTTTAAGGGATGGGAACGCTGTTATATCAAACATGACTTATCCTACAGTATACCTGAAATGTGCTGTTTCGTCTCTTCTTTAAAACTGCATATATACTATGCTATGTTTTGCCGCGTTTAGATGTCTTCCAACCGTAAAATTATTACTTTTGAAAGAGTTGCTTCAGAAGATTCACATTCATAGGCGCTAAAAAGACCATGGCTTGAATGAAGACAATGTCGTGGATCTCAGAAGACATCTAAACCCTCTGATTTTGTTGAATGTTGATGCGTTGCCTTGCACTTACAGTGCCACTATTTATGCACATACGATTGAAATTATAACTGTTGAAGGTGCGCTTTTGATGTATTTTAGTTACCAATTGTTGTTTTCTTATTTATAATGACATAAACTGTTCTTCAAAATACTCAGAGCAAGAGTTTTTTTAATTTTTGTCGATTTTGTTACAATTTCTTCAACTTTTTTTTTGTTAAATAATTGCTTAATATGATATTCGTACAGCGTTGTTATTAAAACTTCTAAGGTGACTTCGCTTTCTTTTTAGAAATTGCAAGTTTATAAACAATTAATTTGTTGTTCTTAAAGGTTGATTGTTTTTAAGGTGCATTCTCTTTCTAATGCTTTGTGATTAATTGGTGCTAATTAGAGGCGTTTTAAACATATTGAGAAAAGCCAACACGCAAATGCATAGAGGGCTGCGAATAGAAGGAAAGATCGTAAAAGTTATAGATGCCTATACACAGTCGTTTTCGTCTTGCTGTTTTCTTTTTTCTAATTTTTAAAGTTGATCCTTATGCACTTTTTCCATAACCTTATCACCGCTAATTCTTTCCATGTCTTCTTATCTTTTTCGCAGAGGAAAAAAACCTTGCGGTATTACCTCTGAAATATCGATCTGCCTTTTGCACAGGTAAGCGAGTGCAAAGGTGAGAGACTAACTATGTGTCGGATGAAGAGGGCTGAAGAAAAACGCATACCGTAATCCCCAATGTTCGTTTGTGGGATATGTGTTGTTGAGTAAGAATACGCATATAGGTTATTGTACTTTGTCTTCAAGTACAAATAAAGTATTTCATTATGTGTCTTTGTTTGTACGTCGAGAGACGCAGGGTTCAGCTGCCCAATTACTGTATCGTTGCGAATACTCGTGCGACTTTCGTAAATGAAAGTCGTTCTTCTTGTCCCATTCGTCACATTCCACCTCTACTTTCAGTTGTCTCTTTTAAAGAAAGTGTGCCACTTTAGCAGCAAAGAGTCTCTTGAGGCGTCTGTATTTCTGCTTTTGTTTAGCGTGTCTTACGGAAATTTTCCAACGGTTCGAACTTGAATCAAGTTTATCTATGTATAAGACTATGATGGAAAAAGATGAGCCTTCATCAAGTGGGATATGAATTTTCATCCTTCCCAGCATTTCAGACTTGCCATTTTTATTGGGTAAGTGTTTTTGATCGGTGTTTTTTGAGAGACATATTTGTCAGATATGTAATGAAATTGCGATTCATCTGTTCTTTTCGACTCTTTTACTGGAGGACGGAGGAAAATAATACCTATCTTTGGCGAACGTTTATAGGCCGATCGAGCCGCAGTTGAAAAGTCTCTAAGTGAAGCGGGAGGTGGAAAAGTGCCGGTTGGAGTCGGAAGGACTAAAAGGCAGGACGCGGTTTCTGCCTCAGACTCAGATGCAACGGCTCTTTGATGGTCACTGAAAATATCGCCACAGATCGGTGGGAACACGTGACACTCTGCATTTGGAGTGATTACTACGCCATTGAGCTATCTCGGACCTCTTCACTAGGTAATGTTTCTTATATAGGCCTCATCAGTTTAAGTAATGAATAATAAGTGTACAATGACAAAATTCAGATTGGAACATGAGGCACGATGACATACGTATGCAGCGTTAATGTTCCATCATAAAGCCAGCTTTGGTTTCATTTAAACTCTACGTAATAATCGTTCCTTGATATTGTGAGAAAACTGCCCGCAGTAGGCATTGAACCTGTTGGGATCGCTGACAAGACGGGAACGACAAGTAATGGTGAGTGAAAACATTTGAAGGAGCTTAGTTAGTGAGGCACCTGACCGGAAAGCGCAAAGCGGCGGATTCGAATCACATGCTAACAGTGTTTCCACAAATCCAAACTAGTGCTGTCGTTGACATAAGGCGATAACTTTTCCTTATTGGTTTTGTTATTTCGGTCATCAGCTTGACATAATGGACTGAAATGAATTTCAGGTGGAACGGTTGATGAACGTTGAGTATTGGAAACATGTTTGGCCAAGCAGTGAAGTATTAGGTATGTGTTAATTGTTTCATTGAAACGTTTCAATTCTGCCACTCCCACTTGTTTAAAAAAAAAAGAAAGCTGTTTTGATTATCTCAATGGGTTTGGGCTTATATTCGAGTTTAAGCTATGTTGAAGAACGTTAGAGTGGCAATAGAGTTGCGAAACACTTCAGAAATTGCGTAAATTTGAGATAGCTTTAAGAAAGTTTTTATATCAGCCACTGTTTTGGGGCCCAGATAAATGTGGTTGTGACCCTTTTGCGAGATAAAGCGACGCTTCTGCGATAAGTCTCATTTGTATCACAAACACACTGAGGCTGTAGGACAAACCATCAATGAGCAGCTTTGCCCTAGTTACGCCAGTGGGTCATCCTTACAACTTCAAACAACTTTGGCTTTCTAGATATCGCATGCTTGTGATAGCACGTTTTATTATGTCTGCGGTGTGTTGACAGTGACCAACTGGAGGCAGAGAAATTGTTACTGCTGTTGGGAAATATTACCTCATTCAAGTTTTCAAGATCTCATCACTTCTCTAAACAGTAGTTTTTTCCTGGTTGGAATTACCTGATCTCGAAGCCGAATCTTCGATGGGGCGACCTTTCAGACCGAGGACAGCGATCCCATTTTCCGAAGTAAAACTGCAATAGCAATACGTAGGAGATGAGAACAACAATTGAATCTTCCCAAGTGTGCAGCCGCAGGTTAAATGTTCTATTATAGGGCGAACTATTAACTGCAGTTGATTTTTTTCGACACATGACCTAAAGCTGACGGCGGAACCCAATTTTAGGAACTAAGTGTCTGATTCGAGTTTTTTCGAAGCTCTGGATCTAAGTAGAGACTGAATCCAAATTTCCAAAACCTCTCAGGTGAAGTCAAAAATAAAGTTTTTGGAGGTCGAAGTCGGAGCCCGACTTATTCAAACATTACTTTCGGTGCCAGAAATAGATTTTCTGAACTTCATGATCGAAGGAGCTAAGATTTTTCAGACCACGGCTTCGAATTAAGAGTGAGAGTCAGATTTCACGGACTTGGAGTTGATACGCGAATTACAGCCACGTTTTTAAGCACCATAGATGAAGCTGTGGCCAAGTTTAGGTGCCTTGAAGCTTAAAGCCTGAGCCGGAGCTCAAATTTTCGAGTATCATAGTCGAGGCTAAGGCCGGGCGTGAATTTTTTGTGTGGTGAAATGCAGCAGAGATTGAACTTGTCAAAACGTAGAGTCAGAACAGGAGATTGAAGTTTTGGATGCGAAAAGTGGGGGGTGGAGCCAGAATTTTTCGAAAAGAGGGATGAGAGCAAGAGCTGGAGCTTTCACTTTATTTACACCGATAATTCCACTATTCCTCTATTAAAACTCATAAAAGTACAGTATTTTCAAGATGTTTTTGTGCTTATCTCCCTCCAATTGTGATGTTGCGAAATCTAAATAATGGCCATTAAAGAATCTCTTGATTTCTTGTTTAGCACGCTTAACGGCTATTCAAGTAAATTCGAGTCAGTGAGCAACTTTCAATAACATTTTAGGCAACTCATAACAATTGTTTTTAACGAAATAATTTTCTCTTAGATAAGAAAGGTTGTCTTTGAAAAAAAAAAAGAAAACCATTTAGTTTAGGTTTTTCAACAAATAGAAAGCGCTTTTTTTATTCTTTGCATGAAACGTTTGAAATCTGTGAAAAGAATTTCTTGTCGGGTTGAAACTGTCGGCACTTGTCGGCAGATTTTTTCGGCACTACGGTATTGTTGTCTATTCATCTGTTTATCATTGCTGTTGGTCAGCTGTTTTGATAATCGACGTAAAGCTATCCTACAGATCGCATTTTCATCCTACTCGTACACTTCGTCGGCTACAAATCTGTATGTAGGGAAGCTGGAGTGACCAGCTAATCGTTTTTATTTGTGTTTTTTTTTTTTCAGTTGCTATTGCTGCTTAGCAACAAGCGGAACAAGGTTGAGAGTGGCGAAAATAGAAAAACTTCGATTCTTTGACGGGAGTAATTTTTAGGGGAATTCGTTAATTCGAATGCGTCGCTTTTTCGTAATTCAACGGTTCTCGAGCTTGGTGCTGGAGCGACGGGCATTCCAGGAATCATCGCATCGAAATGTGGCGCCGAATTAGTAATCCTCACCGAATATCCTCATAATGAAAAGGTTCCTTTTGTTACTGCGTTTTTTGTTTCTTTCCAACGGTCTCCTCTGAAACCGGGTGGGATAAATTTCGACTTGTATGGAAGGAAGGTAGTGGTAGCTTTATGCGATGGATAGAGGAGGGCCAGTTCACGACGAATGCAAACTGAAGGTGCTAGTCGCTTTTTATTGTTTTATCCAGTTTTTTTTTTTTCAGTGAGTTTGTTTTGCATTCTGGAACCGGTGTGGCTGACTTTGTTTTTATGATTTGATAGTATTTTGGCCAAGTCGGATGGGTGAAGGGTTAGAAGTTTCTATGTGAAGAGAAGGGAATGAGTTGAAAGTGTTTTATGTTGGTTACAAGGGTTAGATAAGAGTGGAGGAAAGGAAGATATTGGTGAAAACATCGATCATAGCTAGGTAATGCATGGGTTATAATAACTCTATAATTTATTACTGCAATCTACTGTATGTGAATGCTCTTTTTTTATTGGGAGTGTTGCAAAATGCGTTGCGATGTTATGTTGTAGGTAGCACCCATTGTTGAAGGGATATTAAGTTGTAGTGAGCAAATTTTTGATGCCTACTTCTGTGCTCTTTTATTTTATAGCCTACTGTGATTTGTATCAGAAGTTCTCCACTTATAATACCTACCTTTATTCTGCGTCAATTTGCTTATCTGATACTACCGAGATTTACCCAATAGTTTACTGATCCTTTCTCTCAACTCGACCTGCTGATTTTAAAATTCTGTCATAGCCAATTTCATCTAGTAGTAAGCAGCAGTCACTGCCTTATTGATAGACTTTTAGTTGTTCTTCCTTTTGTATAGAAACATGATGAGGGAAAAGTTTTTGCGCTATTTTGGCAATTGTTCTTCCAATTGCGATCGCAGATATCAAAGTGACGAGTGATTCGAACGGATGCTTTCTGTATGTCGCTGACTTTCATATGAGAGAGTATGAGCGATCAAATTAAAATAAATAAACATCATTCGACAAGACAATTATTTCCATATTGAACTGCCGAATGAAAAACGGTACGGGAAATCCACGATTGAGCGGAGATGTTTAGAATGGCAAAGGATTTTTTTTTTTCAGAAACCAAATTTGAGAAAATAGCTAAAAAAGGAGAGAAAATTTTTCTTCTCGGTAGATCTTTAATGAGTTTATTTTCAGGCTTTGGATATGCTCAAACTTAATTGCACTCGAAATGCGCTTCGTGATGGATCATTTTTCGTTCAGGTAATCGTAAATTTCCTCTAAGGATGAAATTTCCATTTTGGTTTTCAACTTGGCATTGTTAAGCGCGGCAGTTATTGGTTTTCTTTGCTAAGACTTTCATAGGAAGCAGCGAAATGATAAGCCGAATATGATCGTACCCGCAAGGTGCTGTTTCGTTTGGCCAGGCCTTTGGCTGTCTATTATCCTAGATATGTTTAATTAGTGAAATATATTTTGAGAGCGCTGCATGACCTAATTTCGAAGCGCCGTTTATTTGCTGTCTCCTTTTCCTTCTTCTTCATTTCTTTCGAGAGTCACAGGTACAAGTGTAACCTATGCTTTCCTTCATTTCAGTCTTTTATCGAACCCGATTGCTTATTCACAATAATATGCTTTGGTGATAGAAATCGGCCTGTAAAAAATATCTTGGATGTGAATTTTTGTTTTGTTGGCGAATTACTGTCAGATATGTAGCCCTATCGCTTCTGTCTTTCGCGATGTTTGAGTTAGGGCCTCTGTCCTATCGCTGTTCAATTTTCTAATCTAGATGAGTATTTAAATACAGTCCATGTGCACGGTGTGTCGAACTAAACGATGTTGATGCCTCTTTGTATAACAATGTATGAAACCTCGCGTTCTTCTAGTGGAAGGTGTGCGATGCATAACGTCTCAGAAGGGGGCAGTTGTATTTGTTTTCTCTCTAATAAGAGGTTCTGTTGAAGAGAGGGGGGTTGCATAAAGCAGATAAGTATGCTATATGAGACATGATGTTTGCGCTTGTAGGGACTTGATTGGGAATCGATTTCGGCTGTCGACAGTCTCCTGGACCAGCTGCATCGTTTGGATTTTATTCTCGCAGCCGACGTCTTCTATGACGCTAAGGTATTCGAGTCGCTGGTGGCAGCAATCGGTCATATAGTCGACAGGTTTACCGGTGCTCAGTGCTTCTTCACCTACGAAGAAAGAGAGTGAGTTTGCCGGTTTTCGTTCCTGCATGTAGTTAAATCACATATTTCGCGAGAGGTAGCGTGCGATTTTGGTTGTGCCTGGAGACAGAGAAGGGGAAGGGAACAGAGTAGGTAGTCCTTAATTGAAATGGCGACGCTGAATGTTTGAGGAGCTCAGCAAAACCAAAAATCATCGGCGAAACTCCAATCCGCATCTCGTTCGGCACTCTAGTTCATTACATTACGCCAAGTTTAGTTTTTTTAATGCCATCGATTTCGTGTCTCGTTTAAAGATGGATGTCTTTCAGCTGCATACGAGCACACTAGTACGAAAATAGCAGTTGCTTTTTGTTTGCCCTTCAACCGGGTCGCATTTCTATATGGAAATTTGATTAAGCTTATAAGAATTATGAATGGCATCTTTGGTTTTTATTGCTTGTCGATGATACTTGCCTCCCAAAAAACCGCTTTTCGCTGCATGCTATTTTGGGTCGATTGGCTGCTGCTTGGTTAATGTATTTTATCGTTGCTTTTTCATTCTAGAGAGTACTTTTTGAAATTTAAGAAAATGAGTTGTTTTTATTTGTTACCTCTAGAAACCGATGGTCAGTGCATTCGCTTTCCACCGTGAACATTGCGCTCTTAGAAAGCCAGTTTTGAAGCAGAGATATGCTTTTAACGGTATCCAAGATATAGGTTGTGCGACTGGTGCGAGTTTTTGAGCACTGATCAACGAAATAGAGGGAGTTGGTAACTACGAGGCGAATCGTGAATTTATGACGAAAGTGACCCAACATGATGCGACTTGCGTCAATAGAGGCTCATTTTTCGACACTAGGGTGGGAATTTCGCAAAAAATTTACATCCAGTCAATTTTCCTGATGTTTTTTTTTTCATTATTTATTGGAATAGGTTGAACAGATGAGGCAATACTTGGCGTAATGTAGTGAATTGGAATGCCGAACGAGACGCGGATTGGAGTTTCGCCGAAGATTTTTGGTTTTGCTGAGCTTCTCAAACATTCCGCGTCGCCATTTCAATTAAGGACTACCTACTCTGTTCCCCTCCCCTCGAAATGCATCTATTAGGATAGCCCAAAAGCACTGCATCGCACAACTCCTTTGTCTACAAGAGACAACGGAGAACGCATGCAGAGCGGATGTTTTGCGCATACACGTGGCTCTTAACGAAATCCCGGAGAAAAAATTGGGGTGCGTGAGATCTGGCCACTCGATTATCCCTCTCCTTTCAATGGTGGAGTGCGGAGTATTTTGATCCAAGGAACTTCGCACGGTCTTTGCTTGGTGAGCCTGAGCCCCATCGTGCGTAAACATAAAACCCCGCCGTTTTATAAAAGACATCCGCTTTCCACGTAACAACTTTATATACGAGTTGGGCGTCTACAATTTTCTCAGAAAAAAAGGATCCCAAACTGTCTCCTGACCAGATTCCTGCCCAAACGATGACCCCAGGAATCAATTATTTCTAATTGTTTTTGCGCTGTCATCGTTATGTGCCAGTGTTTTTTTTTAATTCAGTAGCCAAAAATTGCTTAACTATCGTGAGGGGATGAGCTTTACTAGGCGCTCACTGTACGAATGTATTTTAATGGTGAAGCGTTATTACGAATATGAGAACTTCACTGAATTTGCTACAACGATCAACGAACCACTTTCGGCGAATGCTTCCCCTAATAATGAGCATATATTACTGATTCTTAACGATAAGAAAAAATAGCAAAAATTTGCATAATCACTCTTATATCGGCATACAATTAATGACCAACTATCTGATGAGTGGAATTAATTCAAAATTGATGTCTCGCAAGAAATCGTACAGAAAAGTTTTGCAAAAAAAAAAGAACAAACGATAATATTATGTGGCATATCATAACATTAAGACGACATACCAGTAATATAGCTTATTGAATTAGTACCAAACAATCCATTTTAAACGTCACTAAAACATTATTTTTAGTAGTATTAGGTGATATAATCGAAAAATCTTAACGGGAACATTCACTTGAGAATACGATAAGCTGAAAATTTAAACGACGAGGCAGTATATAGATCAGCTTGCTGGATACGTCTTTATAAATTGCAATCTATTTTATTGGCGCAATTTTGGCAGAACACTAGTAGTGACCATAAGCGATTCCAGTACCGACCCGTACAGCACAGACTGGCGTAAAAGTTGGGATTTTTGATTGTGAAGTACTTAGGATATGATACGAGCTAAGATACGCAACTTACGAGATTTTAGCGATACATTCATCGAAGCGATCGTTGTAGATAGTAAGAAGTAGCTAAAGACCTCTGACTTTTGCTTTTGCTTCTAGGTGTCCTTGTTCTACAGGCGTAGTTTAGCCTCGGTAATGCGACACACACCTTTCCGTCGTTTTATTTTCGTTTGCTGCAGCACTTGATTACTCTGCTTACCCCCTTCAATGATTGCACAGGATATTCAGATTGAATTATGTTTTCCACCATTATTCTAGCAAACTTCGAGACGAGTGTAAACTTAACGGGAACGCCTGAAATTTGTTGGTTTTAAAGTAATCGACAGTGAGCAAATTTGTATGAAAAACGTCGACCCCGTTTGACAGTGCTCCTCGAATCGGCGGTAAATTCCAGAAAAGAGGTGAGGGTAGCGTTCGAACATGTGGCAACGTTTGAAGCTGGGCATGAGAGTCGCATTACCGAGGCTAAACTACGCCTGTAGAACAGGTTGAAAAACAAAGTCATGCACACCGTCAAAACTTAAGATATCACTACAACTGTCACATTATTCATCAATTTCGGTACTATGGCAAGCTAACAACATTAGATGTAACTACGGTAAAGTTTGATTTGCTTGAAAAGAAACCAGGTTGGACGGAGTTAAAGAACCGCTGCCGCATTGGCAGCTAAGACAGCACGGTCTATGCACAAGCACAGCCGCACCCCCTTATCTCCTCCTTGCCTCACCACACCCTCACTCTCACCCTCAGTCCCCCCCCCCCCCTCTCCCAATTGAGACGCTGTGCAGATTCATTGCCGAAATGAACCTGTACTAGCATTGAATGCGTGGAGACACATTCCCACTATTCAGTTTTCACCCCTCCCCCCTCTCCCAATTGAGACGCTGTGCAGATTCATTGCCGAAATGAATCTGTACTAGCATTGAATGCGTGGAGACACATTCCCACTATTCAGTTTTCACCCCTCCCCCCTCTCCCAATTGAGACGCTGTGCAGATTCATTGCCGAAATGAATCTGTACTAGCATTGAATGCGTGGAGACACATTCCCACTATTCAGTTTTCACCCCTCCCCCCTCTCCCAATTGAGACGCTGTGCAGATTCATTGCCGAAATGAATCTGTACTAGCATTGAATGCGTGGAGACACATTCCCACTATTCAGTTTTCACCCCTCCCCCCTCCCCCCCTCTCCCAATTGAGACGCTGCGCAGATTCATTGCCGAAATGAACCTGTACTAGCATTGGATGCGTGGAAACAAATTCCCACTATTCAGTTTTCACTTCCTGTCTTTTTCAGTTGTCCTAACCTTTGTACCGCAGTTTATCTGTCCTCTGCTCTCTTTAAAACATTTATCCCTGCAGTACCGACTGGACACCTAGAAGCAAAAGCAAAAGTCAGAGGTCTTTAGCTACTTCTTACTATCTACAACGATCGCTTCGATGAATGTATCGCTAAAATCTCGTAAGTTGCGTATCTTAGCTCGTATCATATCCTAAGTACTTCACAATCAAAAATCCCAACTTTTACGCCAGTCTGTGCTGTACGGGTCGGTACTGGAATCGCTTATGGTCACTACTAGTGTTCTGCCAAAATTGCGCCAATAAAATAGATTGCAATTTATAAAGACGTATCCAGCAAGCTGATCTATATACTGCCTCGTCGTTTAAATTTTCAGCTTATCGTATTCTCAAGTGAATGTTCCCGTTAAGATTTTTCGATTATATCACCTAATACTACTAAAAATAATGTTTTAGTGACGTTTAAAATGGATTGTTTGGTACTAATTCAATAAGCTATATTACTGGTATGTCGTCTTAATGTTATGATATGCCACATAATATTATCGTTTGTTCTTTTTTTTTCTGCAAAACTTTTCTGTACGATTTCTTGTGAGACATCAATTTTGAATTAATTCCACTCATCAGATAGTTGGTCATTAATTGTATGCCGATATAAGAGTGATTATGCAAATTTTTGCTATTTTTTCTTATCGTTAAGAATCAGTAATATATGCTCATTATTAGAGGAAGCATTCGCCGAAAGTGGTTCGTTGATCGTTGTTGCTTTCAGCTTTATTAAATAATTGTTGTTGAAAAATGAGCGTTTTATATTTGCTATTCTATAGCGGTTGCATAGTGTGCAGCTAAAGATGCGATTGTAATTCATGATCGCTTAGCAGTGAGCTTGCTCTGTATACCACTTGTTGCACGTTATCATCACACTTGAGATTGCTGCTTTTTTTATATGGGCACTATACAGCTAAACATTCTTTATCGGTATGCTCGTCTTATTAATTAATTATCATTATAATTTCAGTGTATTTCGACTTAAAGTTTTGAATGAATGGCGCTTTTTTTTCAACTGAAAATTTTCGAAGTTAGTTTTACGAATAGAATACTTGATATTTGAGATTTCGAGATTTCCTTTTTTTTCATCCACATCTGGAAATTTGGTTTATATGAAAGGATTGTGTACAAATTTTTACATAATTATTGTTTTGCGTTTATGAAAATCAATATGCATAATGCTTGATCATTTTATAAGATAAAAGGCATTAAGGATTATGAAAGAGAAAATTCGTTGAAATTTCGTTGCTTTGTTTAATTGAGGATGTTATTATTTTTTAAAAATGTTAGTTGTGCATCCTCATAAACCGGAAGGTGAAGTACTCTTAAATAAATTTAGGGTACTGTCTATTTTAGATTTATCTTTGATTGAGGTAACGTCTAATTAATTGTTTGTATTTTTTCATAGCACTTCCGATCGTCGACTAATGCCATAAATGTAAATGCTCAGCTTTAAGCTTATGAGCGCTTATTTGAGTGCAAATATTTTCACTACAGTGACCATTTACTATTGCTATAGGAATGTTGCGTAAACACGTTTTCCTCCTCTGTGGAAATCGCCTTTGTGATTTTATTTATAATGTCGACTGCATTGATCGATGAAATATTACTCTCACGCCATTTACGCTAACCAAAGATGTTGGTTGTTTGCTGATGATATGTCAATACAGGTATGATTCACCTGTAATGATATCTGGCATCCTTTTATGTCATATCGTAGGTTGCGCTTTTTAATATTTCGTTTGCTGCTAACTGAAAAAAAGGGTGATTTATGAGTCTTTTCCAACTGCAGTTTCCACGTTCCGCTGAAAATGGCGCAATAAATTGTTGTTTGCTACGCATATTTGGAACATAAGGCGATTTGATACTTCTACTATACGCTTCGATGATGTCTTAAAGAGGGGTATCTGTTTTGAGCAGAAGCATGGATTTGGATACTGCCAACTTGTTCCCCTTCCCTTAGTGGCTGTGAAACGTCCGTCACAACAGCAACGATTTATCATCCCCTGTGATCCTAAAAACTTGCGAAATTAATCGTTGTTACAGTGCACTCTTTCTCGACCATGCGGATTTCTTTCAGTAGTGATTGCTTTCCACCCTTGAGGTCTTCCTCAGTTCGTCGTTACGGTCATAAAACCAGTTCGTGATCAAGAAAGAAACGCCCATTCTGAAAAACATTGATAGTTACAGTTATATACGTTCCTAACGCCTTGAAAAAAAGCTGCTAAAATTTGACTATTATGCTTATCTGTAGCTGCGGAGTGCTGGAGCATATGTGAAAAGTGCTTTTATTTTGTATTTTATGGTAATCGAATTACGAAATCGCATATGACTGCAACACGGACAACTGGTACAAAATATCTTTGCAGGCATTTAGGACAAATAGTCCGTTGGTGTTTCGAAAAGCGCCTTCTCGGTAGCTAGGAGGTCTTTAAGATATATTCAAGATGTAGAAAGCGTAGGCGGGTGAAGACGCATGGTCCTGGAAGTATGACGCATGAATTCTGAAAGTCTCAAGCTTGGAATTGTTCGAAATCAAGGTATTGCAAGTTTCAGAGATGGTAGCTTTAACATTGAAATTGCTTCCCCTTGCCTACTATTTGAGTACCAAGTAGGGAAGGTACAAGTTTTTCAAAACTGCCATTCTTAACGCAGGTATTTTGCGTGAGTTAATAATGCAATGTGTGCCCATTTTTCGAAAAACTGATTGGTGACGTATGAAAAGAGTGAGGTTGAATTGCGTGCCATTATGATAATTGTGTTGCTATATGAATGTAAACTCAAAACATTACCTCGTCACTCCTCACATGTTGTGTATAATTGTTGGGGCATGCATGCTCTTAGCTGATGGGATTGCCTACCTGTTAATTTTCGATGTTCTCTTCCTTCCACTTTCTACAGCACCCGTTTGTTTGTAGCATAATTGGCCACTGTTCGCATTTATTCCATTCGTACGGTGTTTTTTATGAGTTATTTGCATGTGCTGCTTGCTTTTCTATTCATTATGCCCAATAATAGCCATGTCGATACGAGTAATTTGATGGGACTGATCAAATGCTTGATGAGGTAAGCTAGTGGGTCACTTATACCCGTACCTCTATCTGAAGATGTACTTGGGTACCTGAAATTTGCAAATAAGAAGACTTATCGACACGGTAAAACACAATTACTTAAAGTATTTCGAAGTTGTAAGAATGTGGCCACATTGCCTAATTTCTCAACGAAAAGCCACAACTTCTTCCTTTTATTGTGGCCACATTTTGCGTGAATAATGAAGTAGATTGCGAACAAAATTTAAAAAAAAAATGCAACGAGATGGTTGAATCGATGGAAATGTAAAAATTTTCAAAAAAACTCCATCGAGTTATGCAATCAACAAATTGTGCAATGTTGCTATCAGTTATTCATTGCAACGCTCCAAGAAAATTGCATTTAATGCAACTGATTCCACTGCAATATTATTTTTATTTTTATTTCTCCTCCTCCCTCTTTGCCTCAGATCAGTTCAAACTACAGTTTTGTAAAGTTTGAGGGGAAATCTGATTATCGTTGCCTGCGCGTGAGTTGTATTCACGATGATTGGTGCAGATGATTCTCAAAAAATGTACAATTTCAGCAGTGAGTGGAGTATCGAAGATCTACTGCTCTTGAACTCACTACGGTGCACTCGAGTTCGCAAAGTTCAAAACGATCAAAAGACGATCCACATTGGAGTGATCTATTCTAATCGAGGTAATTTATGGCTTTCCCTCGTTTACTGACATCAACTTTTGATTTTCTGTTGTCGTACACAGGCAACTCCTTTCACGCCCTCCCCCCCCCCCCCCCCCCCCCCCCCACCCCACCTCACACTGACCCCGTTCTCCTTCGTTCACTAGTTTTGGGGGGAAGAGAGTGAGGGGGACGAAATGGAGAGAAATAGCAAAGAAATATACCGATGCAAAAAAGTGTAAAATGGTTAATAGTATTTTCGAGAAATCAAAAAAATAAATAAATAAATAAATAAATAAATTATCAAAAAAATAAATAAATAAATAAATAAATAAATACTTTTACTGGAACGGCGATTTTAGCAGAATAGTCGGCTCTTTGATCGACAGGGATTTAGATTCGTTCCTGTGCCGATAGTCGCCTTTTTTTTTGGGGGGGGGGGGTCTAGTGTAAGTCTCACCCATTCCGCCACTTTAACGTTTCTATTATACTTTTAGCACTAGTTATATTTGTTTTAATGAAAATCGCATTAAAACTTCATGTCATTCCATTTCGTTTAGCCAAATAACCTGGAAATTGATAGGCGTTCTATTCTCTCCTTTTCTCTGTTTATTGCCAAGAGATAGGATTTTCTCTTGAAATATTTTTCACTGCCAGCAATTAGATAAAATCTCATCCACTCTGCTTGTCCGCCCTTCTTTAGCGATCTGGTGTTTAGAAATATCAGTTTAGAGGTACTTCGAAAGAAGTACGCTTTTTTTCAACGTAAAGCAGGTTGCATTACCTGGTTTAAGTCAGGGAAGTCGTGCCTGGAGCATCCCACCACCCTGACTCTTTCCTTTGTTCTTCACCGATTTCGCAGAACAGATGAGTGCCACATTTTTGAATACATGAAATCAGTTTTTAAATAGGTAAAGCCATTTTTTACTGGCTGAAGCCCTTTTTAAATTCAAATTGCCCTGATTTAAAATCTGGTCTGACATGAAATGATGTACGCAGTTTTGCAGCTATATATCTATTTTTGTGGAATTCTTATTATTTTTAATATGAGATGGTTTCATGCAAAGAACTTTTCGAGCCGGATTTGATTTTCAGTGCATAACCTCAGGGTTCCCGGTTACTTGTAGAAGCACAAAATCCCACCTTTCCCGGTCGTTCCAGCTGGTTTCAGCTTCTGCTCGTTCCAGGAGTGCAAACTTTTAAAGGGTAGTGATGAAAGGGGAAGTGGAAAGTGGATTTTGGAAAGTGTGCGTTGATGAGAAATGAGTGCAGGGCCTGGTGTTGCTTTATCGTTTACGTTGTTCTCATACTGGCACTGCCATCTTGCGCTGTTAAACTGATAAAGGTTATTTGAGCTTTCTTCAGTGTTGACGAAGCCCTCCCTCTTCCCTCTCCCCATCTCGCCTCACTTAACAATTTAGGTTCCTCTATCAGTTATTATGAGTTGATCCCTCGCTTATTACATATTCAGTAAGGCTTCCAGAAATTGCTGCGATTACAGTTATTTGCTCACTTTTTATATGACATTCTTTGCATGTTTTGTGATTCCTTGAATGAGACATTAGTTGAAAATTGTGCTCAGTTTTCGTTCTGCTTAGGCAGCAACGTTGTAAACCTTTACCGATCAGCTAAAATTATAACCGAACATTTGAGGTTTTTATCGTTTATCGTTTCGCTGCAAAGGAATGAATCCAAGCATTGCGCTGTTATTTTTTCCCACAAGACAAAGTTTGAAGAAAAATCTAGCTACGAGTGTCTAGAGGTTGTGTATCGCCCAACAAAAAATACCCCGATTGAAGGCAGGTTCTGTACAGATGCCATAAGTTTATAGGTTCCTATTAGATTGGCTAAAGGTTATTCCCGAAAGGAACTCGAATAGAGTAGTTTCTGCGCATACAATTTAACACTTGTAGGAGCTGCGCAAGATGGCTCAAAAGCTTAAAGAAAGTTCATGCGAATAAAGTCAAAAGTCCAAGCAACTGTATAACTAAGGTGTGTTCCTCTTTACAAATCGCCTGGAGAATACCAAGTCCTGAAGAACATGCACGCAATTTTCACATGGCAAGGACGGTAAAGAACACCCAAACCTCGTCTCTCTCCCTTCCTCCTTCCCATCTCCACCTCCTCCACTCAAGTCCATGCAATAAGGATCGCTTCGCATGCCATATCCCAAAAACCGGGCAGTTCGGACAGTTAAAGCTTTGATAACCAACCGATGGTGTCTTCAGAAAATTTCTATCACCAACGCTTCCTTATAGCTTCAAAATTTTGCACTCACTTTGTTTTCGTTGCGTCGATCAAAACTTTTTCTTCATTTTACTAGATTTATCTTCAGACTTTTAAGCTCACTTCGATTTTCGTTGTTAGGTTTTGGCTTAGTTTATTCGTTCAATCCTCAAAAACTTTTGCTCGATTCGCACGCTTTAAAACATATGTATCCGGCAGCGAAAAGTGGGTTCTGATGAAATTTTAGTGGGTTTAATTAGGACAGATATTTTTCCGCTGCACTCTGAAGTGATGGATGAAATTGAATTTTTCAGCAACGATGAAATCGACATCTTTCTTCGCTGGTATTGAAGGGTAGGTGTATTTGTATCATTGTTTACCCTCTTATTTCAGCTGATTCTATTAGTGGTTCTGTAGTTGTGATAGGCTCAAAAGAAGATAGCTTTAGATACCTCAGTGGCGCATGCCTTTGTTCTAAATTACTTCGCTTAGAACTTTGCACAGCATACGCATAGATATTGCACTGGTATTACCATTCAACGGATACCTTAATATTGATGATGGTTCACGTTGCCTTCCACTGTAGTGTATTTCGCCATTCGAATATGTTTCATCATTAATGAATTAAATGGAAGAAACGATTTTTCTCAACTAAGCAACCAGAAAATAATTTTTGGCCATAAATGGGTAGTCTTTTATGTTCCCATTTCACCTCTTACAATTTCTCCGATGAGCCAGTGGCATGATTTTTCACTTTCTGGGTGATTTTCCTTTCTCTCCGAATAATTTTCATCTTAATGAATTCTATTAAATAAGATAGATCCATCACAAATAGGTTAATGTGTAGCGCACTTTCAAAAGTGTCATCATCGCTCCTTCTTATGCGGTAATTATGCCGCTTTTTTGATCGTAAAATCTTGAGGAAGTTTCATCTTTTATCGTATTACCATTAAGTACCATATTTGAGTTTACTGCTGTGTGCAAAAATAGTGATACCAGAGAATGGTTTATGAAATACATTCGAAAATCTTACTAAACAAATCGTTCGATTTCTATCGTTTAATGCATTCACAAGTTTTACATATATTCTTTATATCATGTAAAAAGTTCACGAATTTGACGATAATTTCCCATGCGTTTTGAATTATTTACGAATTATATATACTTTTTAAATTTATTTTCTTAAGAATTTCACTTTTTATGATTTCCGATGGAAATTTGCTTCGTTCCCATATTTCTTGCCCGTTCAGCGAAAAGTCAACATATTTTTTGAATCGTTTATGTTTTTTAAAGGCTTAAAAAGAAAATTTTTTTATTTGATATTTTGCCGTGTTGTTGAAAATTTTCCGCGAATTAAGCCGAAAATTTTAGTGATAAAATCAATCTTTTTTTTTTACTACTTGTTGAGTTAATGAGCATTCAATGCTGTTTCCAATCTCCTACACTGAATACCTTTGAGTTAATTGCGATGTACAATTAGCAATATGCAGATGCAGAAAATGCACTCGTAGAAGAGTAGAGATTTTAGGCAACACTTCCCGGCTGGTTGTTTATTGAATTGGGGAGGGCAGTCGGGCTCACCTCTCTAACCGACATCTGTCCAGGTGGATCATCGCTAGTTTCATGTAGTGTGAGTGGCAGACTTTATTGTAAGTATTTAGCAACTAGTAGGAAAGTTTTTTTTTTTTCAACTTTATTCGATTGCAGCGGAGCGACCCAGTCACAATTGGTGGTAATCGACGATAGCGGTAAGAAATATGGTAAATGGTCGCATAAAGGTCTCAATTACCATCTAGAGGGACGCGAGAATGTTGCCAACGAAATCGCTGAATGGATCAGATCCGTCAAGAAGCAGCTTGGAATCAATGGGCCTCTCGGTGCCTTGGTTCGTATAATTCCTTTTATTTGTTTTGATTTATGGTTGCGGATTTCGTTTAGTACCGGAATGGCAGACTTCTAATATACCCACGCATTCATACATCTTCGATCTTCTGGTGCATTGGACGGATATGCGGCCATGTTTTGAAGCAGTTTTCCAGAATCTTTACATCTGAAGCATGACTTTTGGCAGTTTCATGCTGGAGGGCTGCTCATTGAAACCTGAGGGGGATTTGAACACTTATGAGGTCAACCCCGAGATGGACAGATGCAAGAATCTCGAGGTAGTCGCCTTTTCTCCTGAACTCGATTCTAAACCAAAACAATTTTTGAATTTCCCTACTGACCTACAATGAGACCAAAAGTAGCCCTTCTCCACAATTTGATGGTTTTAAGCATGGCTTCAACTGAAAATACTAGGTCGAAATCTAGCAGTACTTCGAGAGAGGATTTTGCGCCGTCGTCGATTTCTTTCCATGTCCGATTACATCGTGATGGGGGGTTGTGACCACTTCAAGACATCGTCATAATGAATTTTCGAGGTTGATGCTTTGGATGCTCAGAAAAATATTTCTTTAGCGGAACCCTTACTCGCCGGTTTGAACTAAATGGAAGTTTTTATTTGGCGGGTGGGAGAGTTAAGGAGGAAAGAGGTCATAAATAAAGGAGTCAAGGTATATTTGACTGATTTCCTAAACCGAAGCTCAAAATGTATGTGGAAACCATTCGGAGAGTTCTTCCCCCTTTTAGTTTTCGTGGCATTGTGGTCTCCATATTAACCATTTTTTTTCGTTTTTCGTTGCGGTTGAACATTTTCGGTTCAAGACATGCCATTTTTGCAATATTGGCATTACTGCCTTATCGCTTCCCTCATTCCGATTTGTTCTTAGTACCCAACGTGCAAAATATCATTCGAATTGGCGTAGTGGGTGGGTTCTTTTGAGGAACAAAGAAAGCTGATGTTTGTATTTTGTCTTTCAGGGTATGGGCTTGTCTGGAGCAGAAGACGAATCTGTAAACGAGCACGTTGTAGAAATTTTGAGGAGCCAGCATGGGGATGTTGCGAATGAATTCTTCCTTACCTCTGATTCGGTGATCACTATTGCAGCTACCTTTAACAAAGGTAAGTTATTTCGTTGTTTGGCAGAGAGTCGGTTGTCTTATCCATTACTACAGAAGCAGGCCTAGAGGCGCGCATAGGTAGAGCAGATTATCGGAAGGAGGCTAAGGAGCATAGGTACAGAGAGAGCAGTACGTAAATGAGCTCGATGCGAAACGATCTCAGCTAACGTCCTTTTGAAAATCTTCATGAAACCGTTCTCTATAAAAGCCTGCTGGATCAGAACCGGGAGCAGTCATGGGCCTCACGGATTTAAAAGGGTTTTAAACTAGATCATGCTGCTGTAAAAGTTTTCTTTTTCTCATGCTCCACTTCGGTTCGCTGATGTCAGTGCCTATCGATGAACCGACTACTGATGGAAATGGAGCATACGTTGACATGAGGATTCCTCTTAGATTATTGCTGCAGATGTACTTCACTAGGGTGAAAAATAACACAATGTAAGACCACCTCATCACAAGTTATGTAGTGGAAGCCGTCGAGATTGAGGTTCTATTTTAGATTTGTATTCCAGGAATAAGAGTTTCAGTTTTTAGGTGACAAAAGGACATCGTCTATTGAGAAAAGGAAAATTTCTTTCGAAAAAAGGAGCGCTTCGCATCGGGTTTCTTGAGTGGGAGTAAATAATAACGCACACAAAACTGCGTAGGGAAAGCAGGAAACGTCGCATGGAAATTTCTTATGAAAGGTGGCGTCTTTGATGGATTTTTGATGAAAGAAGGGCTGTTTTGAAGTGGCTGTCAAACAGGAAGTCGCCGTATAATGTGATATCGCCCTAATTGTATTATGTTAGCGAATCCGATATCGCGCATCAATTGCTCTGAACTGTAAATACCTAAAACTGAGTTTGAAATTGTTGTTGCTATCGCTTTCTGCCAGTGATTCCCTCGATGTAAATCGCTGGGCTGTGATTACGTTGGCTCCTTTATAGGCGGTGTTGTGGTGATTGCTGGAACGGGTTCTACTTGCCGACTTCTGAAAGCGGATGGCACAGTGTATGGCGTTGGCGGTTGGGGACATCAGATCGGTGACGGAGGAAGTGGCTACTGGATTGCCAACAGGTCTTCCCTGATGTTCACTACTGCCTTAAACTCCCCATGATCAAACAGAAACAGTTGCACGAAATCACCGTCGAGGTTAAAATGAGCTCATCTTTGCAGTCAACCCAGGCCACCGACTCAGAAATCTGGCAGTTTCGCGATCCCATTGTAAATTCAAAATCAAATCCTTAATACGGATTAAATTGCATGGGAATCTTTCTTACTTCAATAATGACTTTTTTCAGTGCTTTTTAAGGAATAACTTTCGTCGTATGACCATCAGTCGAGAGTGTTTAGCGTGGTTCAGCAGGTGTTGGGTTGTTGGGTTGTTGGGTTGAAGGGAAGAGAGGGGGATGGAAGGAGGGGAGGATGAATTGCAGTGTCTGTTGTTTGAAGTTAGTATTTTAGGGCGATCCGACATGTCTTTGATGATGAAGACGGTTTAGACCCTTCGCCATATCCGATAACGACAGTGAAACGGCTGCTTCTTGAGCACTTCAGTATCAAGGATAAGATAGGAATATTGGATTTGCTGTACGCCAACTTCAAGAAGGCTCATATCGCTTCCTTCACTGGCAAGCTTGCCAAAGGTTTTTTTTCGCTTCGTTCTTAATATTGTCTGATGAACAGAATGAGGATTGTTCCATATTATTTTGTCTCCCAAAAGCAATCAAAAGAAGACTTTCAAATTGTATTCCAAATTCGCCGAAAGAAATTGTCAAATATTTTTTACGCTTTTCGGATGAATTTTTTGCTCGATTTGTTTTAAAGTGCCACTTATGCGTTCATCGAGTTGTGAATTTGGGTACCCAAAATTCTCCCATTTTCCCAAGTCGTTTCCCACATAGCTAATTCTGTTTCAGCATTCTTTTCTTGAGGAAGTTTACGGCAGGTATATCCCGTGATAATTGGGAAATAAAATTTTGACAATTTATTTCTCCACTAAAACTAGGTGAAAAGATGTGAGTATGTCTACAATGTGAGTTATTTTTGCTTTCGTTTTAAACGGATCGGTAATTTATCAATATGAGTTGTTTTGCTTGGTTGAATATTTATTGCCGTAAGGTTGTTTTCTTAGTCAACGTAGAAAGTATATCGTAATGTTTCTTCTGCTGTGTTACATTCCACTGCTTAATGACCGAAAATGTCTTCGTGGATTAGGGATTGAGATATTGAGGGAAATCAATGAATGAGAGAATTTGTAAAATTGTTAATGAAATTTGATTTGAATAAAGAAGAAATTGAGATGTTGGCTATGGGAGTAACGCTGCGAGGTGGACATTTCAATTAGATGAGGTAACTTGCAAGTTGAATGTAGTTATGGTATTTACAGAAAATAGAGAAGTTTAAATAATGCGACTAAATACGCATTGCAGAATAGAAATAAAAATATGGATAATTTGATTTGTGTTCTCCATTTGCAAGACGTTTTTGCAGTTGTGGTGTTTGTGAGCACTTTTTTTTTATTTGTAGAGGCAGCAGATGATCCGCTCGTAAAAGTTATTTTCCACAAAGCCGGTGTACTGTTGGGCAGTCATGTGAGAGCTATTTCGAGTCACTTTGACCAGGTTGGCAATTTTTCTGCGAGTAGACGATATCATAATTTAATTTTGATTCCTATCGTTCTAAGGTGCCCTGAGAGTGATTTCGGCTGGCAGGGTGCCGAGGGAGTGAGATCTCTAAAATGATTCGGGAACAAGCAAAGGGATTTGAAAATTTAGTGTTGCTTCAGTGGAAGGAGCTGAAGAATATTTGACGTTCATGTGGTATTTTAGCTTTTTTTTCTAAAGCTTTTTGAGTCCACATGTGGGACAAGGGGCCTAATTGAATCCTCGTGTTTCCGTCACCTTGTGCGCATCGTTGTCCTGCAGGATCATAGGTTGTTTTCTCCATTTCGCCCTGTTCTAAAAGCACCCTAATTGAGGGTTATGGTCCCTAATGCACTTCCTCGTGAATGTTGTCAAGGCAATCTCTTGTTCTTTGAATTCGCCGATGTTCTTGCATGCACGCAGCAAATTTTTTTCATTCTATTTCCCTTTCTCACCCTCTTCTCCTCCTTGTTCAAACATGTTACGGCAACCACATCATCGTACCGTTCTCATAAACACATCACCTTTGTGGTAATGTTTCGAGTGAATCGCACAGGAACCTCATCTTCCGGAGCAAGAACGGGTTTTATCGATAGTGGCATGTGAAATGCCGTGGCATTTAGAAGTATCACGTTGGACTTCCATTTACAGGCAACAGAACAACTTGTTGCTTTCTAATTTGGATTTTAAAGAACAATGTGCTACAATTGCCTGTAAAGGAATGACGTGCTAGGTGCTTCCTTATATGCAACTGTCGTCTTGCTTTCAGATTAATTGGAGCTTGAGGCATATTTCATAATTCGTTTGTCAAAGAAAACGTTTGAGCTTGTATTATCTGTTTGCTACTGAGCGCTGTGATTGTATAATGTATTTTTAGAGGTGATTTGTATCGTAGAGTTTCAACTAAACATTTTCTCTATAGAAACGGAGGAAAACATTTTAGGGTTTTATATAGGCAGCTTACAACTCGGTACTTTCTATACATTTTCTCTGTATGCATCTCGATTGATTTTCATTCTTATGTACCATTTCATATGTGTGAAATATATTGGCACTCTCGGCTGGCACCTATTTACTTGTGAAAGAAATTGAAAAATTTTATCCTCGATTGTGCGTTTCTCCCTCAGAATTTGGTAGAACTGGGGTAAACATCTTCCGACTGGAAATCACTTCTTAATCTTACGCTTCCTTCTGGAAAGAACTTGGTCAGCATATAACTGTAGGGAATTGTAAACGGGACTGTACGGCATTCACGCAACGCACTGCTTTTTCCTTCTTTGGAAGGATAAGAGCAGAAGCAGTTATGCAGCATTATGCCACGTTTGTTTAATGCGCCCTATTATGTTTCTCTGTTTTGCAGGAGATGTTGCTGGATGTGCCTGTCGTTCTAGTTGGCTCGGTATTCAAAAGTTGGAGCCTTGTGAAAGCTGGTAAGTTATATGCAAATCTTGCTTCTTGAACAGCGTTTTTCAAAAAACCATTCTAAAGATCTGCTAAGAGCTTCTTCAGTAAAATGATTTAATCTCAGGTACGGAGGTTGTCCATTCATCTCAAGGCTTTGTTGTTCGTTGTGACTAATTTTCAGAGTCTGCCTTATGGCGCATTTCTTCACCTCCCTTCCTTCCGTCCTCCTCTCTTTTCTCAAGACCATTCGTTGTTCAGTGAACGTTCAAGTTCCTTGAGGGTACTCCGAGAAAGCGGAAGAAGGTTTCCAGTGCGGATACCGGAAATCTTCGGCTTTCTCATTAAGAGTGTGAAAAGGGACAAAGGTAATATTGTCGCGAAGATATGTTCTGAAAGCAGTGGAAATGCTTTCAAATGTTGTTGATTATTACGTAAAAGGCTAGACAACAAGGACATAGCTCTTAAAGGGGGCCACTTTCATCCCTTCATAGGATTCCGAGGAATGATTTTTTACTGCCACAAGATTTGTCATTCATGCACAGATATCATTGCCAAGACTTCTTATTTTCTTTGAGTGTGTTTCATAGCCTCTCTGAACTTTTAAATGGCATTTGCATTGATCACCTCTTCCTTGTTTGAGGGATACCGAACTTTTCTATCTCTCTGCATCATTCTTTTTTAGGCAATATCTTCACGATAGAAGATGTCAAATTTACTTGATTTCATCGTTATCGTAGGTCGATGTGAGCTTCAGATGACAGTTGTTTATTTTTACAGGTTTCATCGAGGGAGTGCACAAAGGGAATGAAGGAAGTCGTATAAAGAGGGTGACGTTGTTTTTGCTGGAGGAGACGCCAGCTCTAGGAGCCGCCTTGTTAGCTGCCCGTAACGTCTCCGTGGAAGTGCCTCATCAGCAGACCTCAGTCGTTTTCGATGTTTTAACGTTCGGTTAACTGCTCATTCACTTTAAGTTGGTGTATTAGTTTCGACGCATCTTTTCACATCTATAAAGCCAGAGTTGACAGCTGTCAATGGAAGAGTTGTTAGTACAATTTTCTCTTCGTTGTTGATGATGACTCCTTCACTGGGGGAATGGTCCTCTTTTTTCTGCTTATCGCGCAGCAGTTAATTGACCATTCATTTCAGTTGAATAAAAAACGTTCCATTTGCGATGTTTGTTTGCTGTTGATTATATATGATGTGCAGTGCAGTGTTCTGATTGATGACCAAAATTGTCTTTCGATGTTGTGCCTTTCGATTTACATTCATCTGCGAATGTTTACTCATTCCATGCGATGTACGCTTGGCCCTTCATCATTGAGACGTCGATGCTACCCATTATTTATGGTTTAATTGTTAAGTGGAATAAAGTGTGCTATATTGGTGTCTTGTTTATTCTGCTTCTGCATCTGTTTTTTACAGATCGATTTGATCTATCGCACAAATGTCATATGCCTTCGATAACCAATGTTATAAGGAAGCATTTAAGGAATAAATCTGTACGGTATTCACACATGGGAACCAAATTTGGGTACGGTATTCCAAAATAGGACGACGGTGAACTGTGAAAGCTTTCCGATGATTTTCTATGCAACTGTATGGCAAGGCAGGGAAGACGTAGTTCCCAACTTGAGCTGTTCTTTGCGAAATTGCAACATAATAACTATGCCAGGGAGGGTTAGATTAAAATAAGCACCCAAATCCTTTATTACATTCTCTATCAAAAGATCGAGATGACGTAAAGGCGAAGAACATTCTATCGACAAGTTTACATGTAAGACAAAGCATTTTTTAGCTGTTATAACTATGGCCATTCTTCCAACGAAATCATGAGCGTTGTATAGTCAAATTAGGGGGTTCCATAATAGATCAACATATCTTTACGTTATCAGCCTCGTTTCTATGCTTATAAATGTTGTGTTGCAAATCTGAATAATTTGATCGAAGTTATTTGTTCGGCTTAGATCTTCAAAAACCAATACATCCCATCCCATATTCTTCAAACCTTATGCTAACCGAATTCAAAACGTACGACCTAAGTAGTACAATTTGAGATTAGGCTCGCGTTGTCGTGAAAACACTTTTTGGAGCGTTTCGAATTGTTGGAATGCTTGCGTCATTAAAAAAGAAAAGGAAGTCTAGACCAATTATGGTTACAGTGGAAGCGAGCTTTCGTCGAGCAAGGTTGACGTACTGCTACGAATGTGCAATGATGAGGCAGTTAATCGCCGCTTCGGTCGAGGTATGCCTTTGTTAAGTGCGTTATCAGTTTATCCCCAAAGCAGGGAATGTCGTTTCTGGGAACCCGATAATCGGTCCCTGAATTTCAGTTCGCAGCTGTATGAGGTGAACATAGGCTGCCCATATGCTTATGCACTGTGGGAATTACTTATAGCAAAACAGCCACCTGCGATGCGCATGTGTTCAATTCTTTTGAAAGGAAACTTTTGTTCATTTTACATATTGACGATTGTCTTTTATACGCTTGTGTATCCGCTTATTGTATTCAATTAGCTTTCACTTGTTCGATCTATAGTTCCGTTGTTAGGCCAACGAAATCTGTATCTGAATTCGATTTACTCTGTATTATTCGGTGTTTGGGTGACGACAAATTTTGAATGTCGACCCGATTGGATGATGAGTGCACAGAAAATGGTCTAGAAAGTTTTATAAGCTAAGATGTTTGTGACATCAAACACAATATGTGAGGCAAAATATTCAAAATCATTTGAGGGTATTTTTGCCACAAAAAAACGATTATTATCTGACGTGAGGAGTTTTCAATTACGGGGACCTCGACTGGAAGAGGTTGATTAAAGCAGAAACATCAGCAAAAAGTTGGGAATGCACGAACCAAGAGGGTTTTCGACAGGCAATGATTTTTCTCTCCGTCTGAAATTGGGAAGACCGTACCACATTAGTTGGTCGTTCTGTTACAGCGCTAAATGCTGCTGGAGTCTTTCCATGGCTACATGCCCAACACTGGTTTTTATAATTTAATCCTAGGGAAAGCAACAATTTTCAATAAAAAGCTGCAATCAGCAGGTTAACTTGTCGTCCCGGGGAGATTTTGAAATCAGGGATTCGAACTCTAAAGTATTTCACATATCTAACGATTACTTCAATTTGTTTGCCCTCTTCTTGTATGCCAAATGCGAATATGCTAGCCTTTGAGGCATCTGAATCTCTTAATACTCACGTCTCGCAAGTTCGAACTTATTTGAAAGCTGCGCAAAATGCGTTATCAATTTTGCAAGACATGCTTGCAGCAAATGGCTATCAGCTATTTTGCAAGCTTTTTTCTGACTCCATGTTATTCCAAATGTACGATTCCCTGCTTCTCACTAAATTTTTCACACGCATGTGAATTTTATTTTCTTTGCTGCATGAAGGTGGAGAGGGTATTCGACCGTCATTCTATATCTTTAAGCTTCATTCAAACATTCTGACGTCGAGAAAGTGACTCATCTTTATTATTTTTCCATCGAATTTTGTGACAGTGCATTCAGTTGTTGCTTGTACTGTTTTATAGCTTTGTAATTTGTGGCAATCGACCTAAAATTCCCCGCTTTTTTTTCTGGTAAGTTATGGCATGGCCCAATTCGCATACGCATACCCGGTGGCATGCTCATGTGGTCCTATAGTTCCGCTAGTACTCTCTAGGTGTGTGACACTATTGTTTCTTCTCAGCTGATGTTTCACCTTTTATTTCGCACTTCAGCTTCATCTATCTATAAAAATTTCATCTTCTTTTTCGATAATTCTTGGTCCACTACTGTTTCTGATTTCTCTCTACTTTTCGGAACTATCGACAGCCGCCTACGATTCGTCTTTATGGCTAATATTTCGACATTTTGGCGATCCTTAGAGCGAACGTCTTTTACAACTAGACTAGATCTGTGAAACCGTTGTTATACAGACCCTAAATTCAGCGAAAAATCATCACTTTTACAGAAATATGTATTTCATAAATGGCATCAAATTCTCACTGGTGACGTATTTTCACGATTGGATTTTTCATCGATAAAATCGTAGGAGTTTTGAGCGATGCAGTTCTCAACAACAACGAAGATATCTCCAACGATTTAAGCATTTGAAAAATTCGCAAACAATTTAGACCATTGATTTTTACCCTACTGAAAAAATTAGTATTAATTAGCAAACTGAAATTAGTGTGTGAGTATCAAAAGTTACCTAATAGACAGGGTATCAAAAATTTGATCTACGAAATCTTTTATGGACTTCAGTTTCTTAAGCTTATTAACCATGCAGGCATAAGGGAGTGATCTACACAGTTGCTACCACTTCATAGTACAATTTAAACGTAGATCATATAAATATTGCTCAACGCGGGATATTACTGTAAGGTCGATGCAGTCAGCATTGACACTTGCGTTCATTGTCCACTCATCACCATCTCGCATCGTGTCGACTACACTTCGTTCTGTTTGGTGAGTGGAACTATACGATTTTTAGGCTTAGTATTTTGTATATATCTAGTGTTTTAACTATATGCTAAACATAGTCCATTTCTTTTACTCGTTTTCTATTTAACTATTCTTAGGCCTTGATTTTCTTTTATTATTTTCTGTTCCCCAATTTTTATATAACTTTTCACTCTTACATTTGACGAAGCATTCTACACGATTTTCCACAATATTATTAACATATTCCCTATAGCATTCTCAAAAGCGAAAAATATTCTCCTATTTGTTTTTGCTACTGTTTTCGGTGAGTAGAAAACGGAATCGCTCACAAATTGCTGAATGAATATACTATTTGAGAAATTTCCGCAGTTCGATCGCAATTGAAAAGGTTTTTTAAAAGCGATTTTAAAGTTGTTATGACTGTACGTGGAATAAAGCTCAACGAAAGTTTGCATTTATGACGCGTGAAAAATCACATTTTTATTTGTTACATCAAATTATGTGAAAGTTATACCCACTAAACGTCGAGTAATTGAATGAATCCATCTCATGATCATTCCAAAAGTCGTTTCTTTCGATTTTCTTTTTCTCTTCTTTTTTCTTAAATTTTATAGAATAAGGGTTATTTTTGCAAAAACTTTTCACCTCATCTTCATGAACGATTAATTGTGACACTTCAAGCATAGTGTCTTCATCTGCTTATTAAAGCTCATTATAAACATTGAACTTGGTCATTAATTTCAATGTTTCAATGAGGTTTTATTTGTGGTGTACTGCGCAACAATTGCAAGCAATCTCCTATTCATTGCGCGCATATGTAATTTGTTCTTTTCGGGAGGTCATATAGGTGTGCGTTCCGTGATAAGGTGTGTTATTTCTGGTTGTATATAGATCGAATTCGAATGGGCTAGCCACTGTGTTACTGTTTCGTTTTGTTGCTAGTCACTTTGATATCTTTTGTTCTTTAAGTTGATTTATTTATTTGACAAATCATCGCCATTATGTATACCTAGTCATTTGCTTCCGACAGATCTTGATGTTCCGCAACTAATATATCCTGTTTTGCATTCTGAATTACTCTTCGCATCATTGAAATGTTTGAAAGCACAAACTGCGTTATTTGAAAATCGAACATTTTCATTTATAAAACTATTAAACTATGGAACATTGTGCGCCATTTGCGCCATATTACATGTCAACTAACTAGCCTGCTAACAGTTCATTCTGTTATTACCTCATTGCTGCTTATTCTGCCCGATAGGATATTCTGAAAAATAGGGAAGGGGGAAGGGGGGGAGCTTATATTCGTAGAGGGACTAATAATTTGCGAAATTTTCGCAAAGGCATGCGATGAATATCAGCAATTCCCACGTCCTCCGTGTGTGTACGTGTGTGTAGGGGGTGGGGAACTTGTTCCTTTGTGTAAGTTTACTTCACATACACTGCTAGCAGGTGGTATGCAAAGACCAAGAATCAAAAATGAATTTAGCGGTGGCCTTATAACTGAGAGGACTGCGGCAGTTCCTGCATTTGTAGACAGGGCCCATAATCGAGGTTTAGGGAGAGGGGAGAGGAGGCAGAGAGGGAGAGGGAAAGGCTATCGAGAGGGATATGTGGTATTGGAGATGAAGGATGCAGTTTTATTTTAGTGTTTAGTAATATGGGGGTTATATGAGTCTAGGTCATTTTTTTATTAGTAATTCATTGCTCTTCATTAAGTTTATTCCATTTAAAGATTAGATAAATATTTGTTCCGACTTTTTCATAAATGGGACATGCCATTGTTTATTGTTAACATGCGGTACATCTATTTTTCAGCTTCAGTTTGCACTCCGTCTTATTCTAGTGTGGCTGCAGAGGGAGGGAATGGGGTCTAAGTTCTGCAAGCCAGTGGTGATAGTAGCCTTTTGAATACCGAAAAACCGGATCTGTTTCCTTTCGACGTAATGAAAGAGGCAAATTTCAGCTGGACGACCACATAATTGATGAGGGTCTTTCGCTGGAAGACAGCTGGATGGCCCTACGGGACATGGGAAACGCTAGACGCAACCGGTCAGCTTTTTTATTTTATTTGCTGAGCTTGCATCACAGCTTTTTCTTGTAGAATTTCGGTGCAACAGTCAACATATATGCGCTTCTTTTCTTCGGCGTCTTACTTTCTTTTCGTGAGTAATTTGGGTTGCGGTTTTTCCGACTTGAAGAGCTCTACCCCACCCCTTGTAAAGCATGTTCACAGTAAGTATCCTGTGTATTATACTCAGTTGTCGTGTTTTGTTAATCTCTTCCCGTTTCTTATTCCCGAAGAATTGCGGAGAGGTTCTCGTGGTTTAAGTGTTTGAGCCGTGTGCATTTCAAAAACGAAGGTCGCAGTTGAAGGTAACGAAATTCGCATCGAGTGTTGAAGACCTGGAATTAGTACCGTTATGGCTTGAATCCAAAAAATGGAGAAGGAGAGCAGGGCTTGCGCATTTATGATTGGTATTGTTGCAAGAAAGAGTTGCTTGAGAAATGAAGATAATATTTAAAACGAAGTGAGGCGAGTGATGAAAGGGATTGCGAATGCTTATCTACGCAGCACCATTTATTGCCACAATATGAGCATGTTGCTCGTTACATTTTGCTGTGTTTGTTGCCGTTATTGTTTTCTATTTTTAATGCTACAATGTTATGGCATTTAACCTGCAACTACTTTGCTTATAACCGAGAGGGAGAGAGAGAGGGGCAACAACACAGTGGTAATTTGCTATTGCCTGATGCGTGGGAGGAGGATTGATAAGTTTGTTTGTAATGTATTTATGCAAATTTTAATCTTTATCAACAGACATTTCCACGGTTTCATGTGTGCGTCTTACTTTTGTCTTTCTTTCTATTGTTTCCCTTGTCTTTTTGATTAATCGCTCTTTTTTCTGTTCAAGTTGAAGGCAGTTTGAAAACGACAACATTAATAGCACTGAGTTTTCTTAAATTCTTTTTTGTTGGCCGCATAAAAATCTGATTGCACAAAAAAATTACCAACTAATATGAGCGAAGAAATCTTTTAAACGGCTGAAATGTTATAAAGGAATCGAATTATTTCAACCGTTGATGAGACTGACCTTAAAGAGCATTGAATTGCCTCGATTGTTGAGATTTTTCGAGGAAGGAGCCAACTAATTGGAAATTTTAATTCAGAATTAATCCTATATTGATGAGAAATTGATGGTGTTGATGTTTTCTATTGGCACCATTGATTAAGTAGATGGGAAATTCGAGTTAAGCAGATTCTTCGAGTAATTGCTTTGTTGCCCATATTTATTAGCGGAGGTTCTCGTTTTTGTGCATTTGCAGTTACTTATATTCCATCACTCTCTTGGTGGAAATTCGAAAGCGCGTATTATATATTGCCCTTCAGCACATTCCACCATTTGGCGCCATATTTGCTCCCATAGAAAGATTCAGATTTCCTGTCGGGGTCTTCAGTTTATTTTTTGCCATTTTTTTCATCTTTCGTGTGGAATTTTGCTGAAGAAACGGAGGATAAACGAGAGGAGTGAAATGAAGGAGTCGATGCGATCTTTGATCTTTCGTATTCAAAGTCGAGGGTCGGTTTGATTTATCACTCTGTCGCCATGAAGGGTTCATCAATAGTAACCGTTAATGGGAACCTTATTTTGTAGTTGACTAAGGTAAGAGGAGCTTTTTAATCTCGTTTAAACTGCCCATATTTACTTATCATCTGAAACCGATATTTTGTGTATGCTTATCGAATTGAGGTGCTGACTGCTTATGTGAGAGGGCAGGCAAAAAGAGGAGAGGAAAAGTTTGATGTGTTTTGATGTCTTAAAAAATGACGCACCGTGTGCTTATCTCGTTTTTTTTAGATTTTTTTTTCTTGTGATAATTCAGTTTCTTCCGCAGTACATGCTGCCCCTAACTCGAGCCTTCTTGCGCAATCCTTTCATCCAATTTCTAAGGCATTTGGTCTAATTTTGGTTGGATTCAAAGTGATCTCTCACAGAGTTTATTGATAGTATTGTCGGAATTCGCTAGATGTGCATTTCGCGAGTGGAGACAGTTAATGACGTTCCGCATTGAAATATATCGGTATATTTTTGCCATTTGCTTACACTGATTGATGTTATGAAAATTTTTAGTATCATTTAAAAAAGTATTATACTGAAGAAAGTGAAACGAGGGATTGATGAAAGGAAGTCACCACATATGCGCATTAAGTTTTCGGAGGGAGCGGTTAGATGCAGGTGCTATTATTTGCATTAACATTTGGGTTGAGGTGATGTTTGGTGATAACCGAAGACGCTGATTTGATGTGCGGAGTGTTCATTAAGTGTGCATTCTGTCGCGAGTTTTGCCTATCAGAGAGTGTGCACTACTCTTTGAAATGTGCGAACGAGAGGTGAAAATGGGGAGCAGACTATGTTAGAGGCAGTCAATTCAAATAAACGGTACGCTAACGTCCTAGTGGCTGAGGAAGAAAGACTATATTGCGAGTATAAAAGACATAAAAACGCCATTTTAACTCAATCAGGCTCTACTCTCCTGCTGTCCTTTTTCAGCATCACGCTTCCCGGGTGACTCATTCCTCTTCCTTAATAATTTTTTTCCCAAAATCTCTTCAAAATTACGTCCCCGCACCTCTGGGGAATGTAGCAGAAGCAACATGGAATGTCCTTTGTTCGATGATCGAAGTTTTGTTCTACTTTAGCTTAAATGTGGCATCAAAATTGGCTAATAAGGTATGTAACTGACTGAAATTCATGTAAAAATGTTCATCCGGTTGTTTTCTTAGCACTAAGGCCCTGTCTTGGTAAGTACGTTTTAGCAGATTGCGTACGCGTCAATTCTTCGCTGTTTTCACCCCCCCCCCTTCCCTTCCCACCTTCCTTCGCTCCTGTCCAATAGGCTGATGGTCCTATCATCAGCTTTGTGTTTGCGATATCTCCATGATTTAAGTTGTGGAAGACAGCCTAATTTCGTTTACTGCGTCTTTTCTTCGTTTTATGCTGTTTCTGCTTGAACGTTGAATACGTCAATTACAGCTTCTTGCACCACCATGTCGTTACTAGTATGACCGCTTTTTCTCAGGGATAGTATCTTGATGATATTATTTTAGTGCTCTTCTTTACTTTGAAAATAATCTCTTTTTGCAGCTCTATTGAATGGTCCTAAGCAGAAGTTGTTCGATTTTGAATCTTGGCAAAGTTCCAGATACATGTTCTGCCTTCTAGTTTTGATAATAATAATCTTTATTTCGTTGTTCTAGTTTTAAACGTATGTTCTTCTGCTTTCCACTGTTAAGGGGTTATTATGTGAATTTGCGTTAGTATATGTGAGACAATACTTCAATGACGGAAAAAATTGTCAAAAAGTAATGTTGGGTAACTGAAGTGAATTGTCCTTCGTTCTATTGTGTGCTTCAATCCTTAGTTCAGGCGTAGTAAAGGGGAAGGGTGTGGTTTTTTTCTTCTTCTTGCTATACTTAAATTGGATGGAACCTCACCCACCTTTGGAAATGTCAATGCTTTTTTACTTTCCCACTTCATCCTTCCCATGGGGAACTATTCGATGAACGCCAGTGAATGTGATGCTTATTTAACGTATATGATTTTCTGAAAATTCCTAAGCGGCGTAAATGGTTAATTTTTAGTATGGACGAAATAATATCACTTGCCATCTACAAGGATACTGGGGCACTGGCAGGTGAAATGGACAAAATGGAGAAGATTTATTATGGGGCACATGTAAGGGCACCTCCTATCGATGGTGCTCACAGCTCGGTAATATTCACTCGCTTTGTGAGGTCTTATCTAGTAATACTTAAACAAATGTTTACTTCATTTATTAGAATAAAATATGGTGGGATATCCCATTTTTTTCTTCGGTAGCATTAGCTAGTGGAGTTAGCATTAACTAGAGACTAAGAAAACGCTGAGTTTGATTTAAGTTCATTTACAGATCGATTTTTGTTAATAGTGCCAATACGAATTCGAATTCGATAATTATTATATGAAAATTCATTGGATGCGAATAAATAATTTAGCATCAGAATTGTATAAGGCGAAATCTTAACATCGTTCCCTCTATAGATGTCACCTCTCTATTAAACACTATCCAGAAGGTCAAAAACCATTTTTTATTGATGGATGAATTTATATTCAATTAATCTGTTTTTATTTTAGTGCATCAACCCTCGGGCTATACGACTACGAGTGCGTATGGAACAGGACGTCAACGATGACGGTGAGTTCGTTTTGCTTTTTCATTCGTATCTTATTATTTGTTTGCTTTGTAAAGAGATTCAGAGATGACAAGAGAAAGGAGGAGGTATGAGCATATTGATGAATGAAAAAGACGATATATGAGATAAGGGCCAGTAAAATATGCTATTCACAACGAGACGAAGCCGCAAGCACCCGAACAAAAATGTTCAATTTCATCTAGCCTGACTTTTCCCACCTCATCGCCAGGGTTTCTTAACTTATGCTTTTATTTTCAAACAGCTGCTAACTTGATCACTGGTGAGAAAGTTTTTTTTTTGCAGCAAAAACGCTGAGGGTTCTTCTCTTCAAACTATATTAATAAACGTTGCAAATGTAGGGATTCTTATTTGCTTATAGGAAATGTTTCTTGCGATCAAGGTATTGGGTGGAATAGCAAAAGGGATTTTATCAGCTTTTTGAAGTGTTCATGAAGGACCGAAAAATAAAGCTTTGACGTAAGTACACGATTATCTCAACTTTCGTTTTTTTCTTCATCTCACCTTTTGTTTTTCTTTTGCAAATCGGTAAAGGTGTTCATGCAAGATGATCAACCTATGAATGCGCATTTACATGAGTGTACACGTACGTACAATCATACACTTCATTAGTGTTCAATCACTTTGATTTTGCGGAGTTGAGCTTAGGTTTTTTATAAATCTCTTCTGAAGGGACAGGCTGGTGGTAGAAAGGAAGTGAGATTATTTGACGGTTTCAATTTTACTGAGAAAAAAGTAAGGTGATAGAGAAGTGCATTGCGATAGGAGGCAAGTGCAAAACGCTTTGCAAGCGCGTGATCCGAACTCTATGCAGAAGGTAGTGTTTATTGTTAAAATATAGTATTTCGATTACTGTGAATTATTACTGAGAACTTTTAACTTAATTTAGAATTTTTCGCTTACGATGAGAGGGTTGTTAAGTTTCTTGTTATGGAGTTTTTCTTTTTGGTCTTTTTTTTTGGTTTTTGGTTATTTTCTCTTTGTTAGTGGCCGTGCTTTTGATTTCTTTCTTTTTGCGTATTTAGTTCTCTTATTTTATTTGTTTGTTATTTTTCAGAGGTATTTTTGTTATTTTAGTTGATTTTTCTAGTTTGTCCAAGACTAATTGTGTGGTTACGCCTTTTATTTTGTGGGTGGGGTTTTATCTGTTTTTTTATCCTTTTTTATGGAGTGATGGATTGTAATTTTAGATGAGTCGTTTTCTGTTAAAATAGAATAGATAGGTATTTGGTGTATGTAAAAGATTTTAATTTGACCTGCAATATACTATTTTGTGGATAATCCTTTAGTAGGGAACTGGAAGTGTAGAAGACAGTAAGTTTCTTTTTGTGTGGTACTGAAGTTTATTTAAAAACGATACAAATCATCCATCAACTGCCTATAGAGGATTAAGCTCTCTCCTGTTCTGCATTGTAGATAGAGTTCGCTAAGCTGATACGAAACAGCAAAAGAGGTGACTTTTCTTCATCAGACACAGCTTATTGTTACCTCATTGTGCATGAAAGGATTTAATTGGAGACGGTGTGTAAGATTTCGCAAGAGATTAGATCTCTTGACGTTTACAGGAGGCCCATCTCCTCCACCCCGCCCGTATCCCCATCTCACCCCAGCGCCTTCTTTCTCCCTTTCGTCGTTGCCTACTGACAGGCAACATCCCTTAAAATTACAAACTGTATGCTATGGTTTGCAGGACTTAAATCACGACGCGCCAAAGTGTCCGTTAATGCGCACCGGCTCGATCATGGAAAAGGAGCTTCCGTCGGAGTGATGGATCCAATGGACGGAGACGCCGGTTTTGACGGAACTGAAGGAGCTCAACGAAAACTACGGTCAGTGCAGATTTTGACGTGGTAAGCGTTACGCAATTTTTGGTTGTTTTCACCTGTTGGACATGAAAGTGAGAGATGGAGTGAGTCAAATGTTGTGATGGATTTCGATGTCAACATGGTTATTGATTATATAATGTTTATGTCAAGATGTCATTATATATATATATATATATATATATATGAGACTCTTCTCCCACCTTTTTCTTTCTCACTTGTTATTCAGTATGTTTATAGCTCTTTTTTATTACTGCTTGTTTACTATGGTTCGGTTGTCTTTCTAGTAATGTACGCGTACAGACAGTTTTACCACCAGCAATGGATATTGTTTGCTTTTGTAATGTACGCGTACAGACAGTTTTGCCATCAGCAATGGATATTGTTTGCTTTAATGTGTCATCTGTATGTATGAGTAGCGAATGGGAAATTTTTTGTATAAAACAACGGTACTATCCGAAAATCGACAAGAGTCTCCGATGATCGATGAAGTGTGGCATGGTCGGGGTTAAGTAAGGGCGCTTTTGAGATACCGTTAATCAGAGCAAGAGGGATGTGGGAGGGGAAACTTTCAAACAGAATATTAAAGTAATCAATCTTGACTATATTAATTATTAAATATTCTCATTATGCTACTTTTTATTTACTTTCTTTTTGTTGTTTTCTTCTATTTTATTGCAGTATTCTGTTGTTAACTGTTATTTAGAATGCTAATGTAGCACTTTTGCGTATTGACGTGTGGTTATGCCCTTTCCCCTCCTCGAAGAGATGTAACCATACCTTCTTTTAAAAAAGAGTTGGGGATTTTTTTACTGCCTTATTGTCATCTTTGAAGAGCAGAAAGTGCATTTTCCGATTAAATAGAATCGAACAATTTCACAGTGAAGATCGTAGAGAATTGATGTTTTCCATCGAAATTCCCCTTCATAAATGAGAGAGGGGTGGTTCTCATTTCCCATCCACCTCTTTCCCTCACATTCCCTCTCGGTTTCCTCATATTCCATATTCCTCTTACGACCCAATATCCTTTGTTTGCACAAAGTTGTTTTTTCTTTCAGTTTTATCATTGCATTTTTTGTCGCCCATTGCAGTCTTCTCTGAGGGCAGTGTTATGTGAATGTTCAATTTTGTTTAATGCACTAATCAATTAACTCATACAGATGACGTCATATTTGTCTGTTGTGAAGTTTGAATGTTCGATAAGTTGGTATTATTGGTGCTCATTTCTTCGTGATAAACAAATATGAAATCAAATGTGTTCACCACTCAACGACTAATCACTTAACATTTATAAACAATCGCAATTAATAATGCTTAGCAAGTATCGTTCATAAAAAAAAATCTCGACTAATGCTGCATGAGACGTGAGTTATCAATTTATTTGGTTTTGTAGGATGTTAAGAGTGCCATCTTTGGTATCTATGTTTATTTGACCGTTAAGCAGAGCAATGCGCCGTTACTGATAACGCGCAGCACTGCGAAGAACGACATTCTGTCGATCATTTGTGGGCACTCTTCTTGCATCGGGTCACCCTCATTCAAAAATGACTACTAACGAATTGCACTTGTTACTGATGTTGTCATTATACGTTTCTATTTGATCTTTCGCTGTCGAGTTGTCTTTACATTTGTTTGTTTGCAAAGATCAAAATAATGTGGGGGCAAACCCTTTTATCGTCGCATGGGTGGTATATAAAGGCGAGCGCATAGCCACGCCATTCAGTGTTCGGTCAGACTCCCCGATGATTGGTTGTGTGGTTATCGCATATCGGGAGCGCGTCGGTGGCGGTTGTCGGCAGTGTGCTCAGCGGGAGCGAGGACTTACAGAGGGTGTGTACGATGGTGCTCGCGTAGTTGTGGGTGCAAGCCCAATCACCATACACACCCTACGTCCCTCCTCGTGGGAGTAGTTCGGCTTCCAAGCATCGTCAACGTGTTTATTGCATATGTTTGCCGTGTCTATTCATCTCTGTGCTTGGGTGTACTTCTCAGAAAGCATGAGATTTCGATACTTAAGAGGCACCTGGTCGAGCACTTCCCTCTTTACCTTTATAGTGGGATTACTCAATATATTTTAGTGGTAACTCGCCATGAGCCAATATGCTTGAGTAATGAAATGAATCTGAAAATTTTCTAGACACGTAAAAAACTGTTTTGGGTACAATCTTTGCCAATTCTTTGTAGGGAATTGTTGTTGGTACTCGTGTCATTTCTGCTTTCCAAGCCCCATTTTGAAGATACGTAATCATTTTCGAGGATTCCTTGAGAATTTTTGCTTTTTTTTCCCTCGTTTTGCTTTTGTTGTCTTAACGTTTCGTCAACGTGTTTATTGCATATGTTTGCCGTGTCTATTCATCTCTGTGCTTGGGTGTACTTCTCAGAAAGCATGAGATTTCGATACTTAAGAGGCACCTGGTCGAGCACTTCCCTCTTTACCTTTATAGTGGGATTACTCAATATATTTTAGTGGTAACTCGCCATGAGCCAATATGCTTGAGTAATGAAATGAATCTGAAAATTTTCTAGACACGTAAAAAACTGTTTTGGGTACAATCTTTGCCAATTCTTTGTAGGGAATTGTTGTTGGTACTCGTGTCATTTCTGCTTTCCAAGCCCCATTTTGAAGATACGTAATCATTTTCGAGGATTCCTTGAGAATTTTTGCTTTTTTTTCCCTCGTTTTGCTTTTGTTGTCTTAACGTTTTTCATTCTAAATACGAAAGTTTTCACTGTCAAACTCGTTTGAAATGTAACAGCGTCGTATATATAAATTTCGAATTTATTTATTTTTTGAAATGCGGCAGGTTTATTTATTTATATATGGACTTTTTTTTATTCATATATAGGTTTTCATATTCGTACCCTTGTTTTGCGGGTGCACGAGTAACCGAATTATCCGCCTATTCTCTTTGCTGATGGATAGGTGGCTAGATTATTGGCTATGAACTATTGAAAGTGGCAATCCGTTTTCTCGTTCGTTCCTTGCTTACTTTGTGAATGTTTTTATGCGTGGGATATAAAAGAATGTATTGATAAGCAGGTGATTATCCGGCGTGGGAGAACGTCTCGCAGAAGGCACTTAATTGGCTTCACAGTTAAGGACAACGCTGAGTTGCATGAGTGCCTTCGTCGATGCGATACAATCAGTGGGAGATGCGGCTAATAATCGTAAGGGCAAATCCTTCTTATGTATCTTCCGTTACTGTTTATGATTCTCCTCGAATTTTCCTTTATATTTTGATGTAGGATGCCATCGTAGCAACACTTCGACATATTTTGTGCAGAGAACATGTTGAGCCGAATAGTTCAGAGTGTGCTGTAGTATTCGATTCGATTTTCTTGACTTGTCAGCGAGCGGTTGTAGCCGTATTTTGCTGTTAGTAGTATACCTTCCTGACTCTATCATCATTGTGCAGTTGCAAGTATAATAACGCGATAAGATCTGGATTAGGAAGGTCACAGATATAGTTGATGGTTACTGAATGTTGACGGGAAGCATACTCGGAGGTCAGTGCGAAAGATAAAACAACATTTTGGGAGATATTAGAGATGATTGTAAATGTGCCGAATTTGATGTGACCGTGACAGCGATGCAACGTTATGTTGGGGTGTATTCTGCCGTCGAGCGGTTTTTGACGATACAGATATGCAATGATTCAGTGGGACCGTCACAGTGCCCGTATGAGTGGATTATCAGATGTGATGTTTAGGTTGTGATGTTGATTTAATAGTGTCATGGAGTTGTGATTATGCATATGCTGTAGGCATATAGATATGGTTTGCAGAATAACCAGCTTTGCGTATCAGAAGAGAGTGCAGGGTGCGGCAAGTTACCGTACACCTTCCTTCTACAGTGTGGTCGGTTGATTCATGTGCGATGATCGAGGCGGTCCTTTCGGATGTTCATCAAGGTGCTGATTTTTCATGGCGTAATTGCATCTCGCTGAATGCGAATCGTGCATCTGACGTTTACAACAACGACAACGTCTCACTGAGGGCACCCTCACCATCGCCAACTACGTTCACATGGCTTCCGCGTGCTGTTAGGATTATAGGAAGAAGGAGGTGAAATGATTTCTCAGGCCCTCTCGCTTTTTGTACTACTTCGTCGCCCAATCTAATTTCCGATATTAGAACGCGGTGGATCAAACCTACTACTACCATTTGATCTTCAGATGCTAGATCTACCAGTGACATTTCATCGAAGACGGTTTGATCTACCGTGGTTCGCTCTATGGCGGGTCAAACCATAGTATATCAAATATTAGCGTATAGCAATAGGTCAGACCAAAATTTTTCTTCCGTAAGGTCGGCCATAACTCTTTCCATTTCCAGGTGTATTTCCGGTACTTTCTTTATCTTTCTATCCGAAAACTTCTTGGTTTCGTCATTTTCGATTTTAGACCTCACCGTTGCTTACTCATATTCCATGAGATGAGGAAAACATTGCGGCAGTACAAGTTGACGCAAAGAGCGCAATTTGTCGTTTTTATTACATATTTGTTAACTGTCACCATCGCAAGAAGCAACTGTTTATCTTTCGTAGGATTCGTTTGGGCGTGGACGCATCACGGGGTCGTCGTGGACATTCTTCAGGACTGAACTCGGCCGACTGACGAGCTGGAATTCTTCTTTGGACATTCGCAAGCACAGTCGCTCGGATTTCGGAGCGGACACACCTATCCCGAGCATAAACCTGCAAGTTTTATTCTTTCTTTTACGATGAGCTTTCGGAACTAGTTTTTGTGGTTGAAAAACTCTGGTGACTACCATAGTTTCTGTGGCAAAAACCTTTAAAAAATTTTCCCATGGTTAAGGAAGCTTGTGGACAACTCGTCTCTCTTCAAACTTCGAGTTTTGAGAAATTTTTTTTCCATTGGATAACATTGCCCAGTAGACAGGCAAGCTTCGCTAGTGGGCGGAACCGGGGAATGGGAACTCCGAAAATTTTTCTTCCGTAAGGTCGGCCATAACTCTTTCCATTTCCAGGTGTATTTCCGGTACTTTCTTTATCTTTCTATCCGAAAACNAAACCAGTGGTAGATCAAAACCACTGGTAGATCAAAAACACCACCGATAGATCAAAAATACAACCGGTAGATCAAAATCACCGGTAGATCAAAACCGGTGGTAGATCAAAAACCAGTGGTAGATCAAAACCACTGGTAGATCAAAAACACCACCGATAGATCAAAAATACAACCGGTAGATCAAAATCACCGGTAGATCAAAACCGGTGGTAGATCAAAAACCAGTGGTAGATCAAAACCACTGGTAGATCAAAAACACCACCGATAGATCAAAGTGTTCGATCTACCAAACAGCTTGATCTACCATACCAGTGGTAGATCAAAAATAAGTGGTAGATCAAAGCCGGTGGCAGATCAAAAACACCACCGGCAGATCATACTATTTGACCCACCAAACTGTTTGATCCACCATACTAATGGTAGATCAAAAATAACAGCGGTGGATCAAAAACACCTCCGCCATGTCAAAAGCCGTGACAGATCAAAAACATCATCGGTAGACCAAACTGTTTTACATACCGCACCAATGGTAGATCAAAATACCAGCGGTACTACCATCATTCGATCTACCGTCGGTTGACCTATGGCAGGCCGAGCCATGGTAGGTCAAATAAAACTGGCGAATCGAACCGGCAAACCATACTGTATGATGTACCAAGGCTCGATCTACCACTCATACTTGACCCATATGGTTTGATCTAGCTACCGCTAACATGTGACCTACTATTGGATATGGCAGATTAATGTACCATTGGCATGGTAGATCAAACTGCTCGATCTACCGCACTAATGGCAGATCAAAATGCCAGTGGGATATCAAATATTTGCGGTAGGTCAGAGCACGGTAGATCGAAGCTATCACCATCTCTCCATCTACCGTCGATTGACCTATAGTAGATCGAGCCACGGTAGGTCGAACAGAACTGGTGAATCAAGCCGGTAAACTAAACTGTATGACGTTGTATGACGTGCCATGGTTTGATCTACCATAGGTCAATCCACGGTAGATCAATTGACAGTAGCAGGTTTGACCTACCGCTGATGTGATCTGCCAGGGGAAATTTTTACGCATTGCGAAAGAGATCGAAAGCACAGAGCGATTAAGACTGGTTGAAGAACAGTAAGAAAAATGAAACTACACGACCACCTCTCCGCATATATAAAGCCCAAAACTCACTCCTGTCCCCATACCTCGGCCTCGAGAACTAATGGTTGCGGGAAGGAGAGCACATTTCCACAAATTTTTGTCATGATGCATGATGATGTAGTTAGCATTACAAGGAAAAAGACCAGCGGTGAAATTGAGACCACATGACGCAGTCGTATTCCTAGTTTGTGATGGGTGAACGCCGAGGAATCAAGACCGGAAAACTCGCAAAAATGAACGCAAGATCGCTTTCTTATTAAAACTTGAACCTTGGTTCAAGGTAAGGATGATGAGTTAAACACTGCCCTATCCGGGATAACCGTTTTATACGACGATAAGCGCCACTGAAGCCCCTATTCGTAGCAGTTATACCCCCACGTGACTAAGTACTCAGATTCTTGGCAAGCAAAAACGCTAAGGGCACTGACGCTCCGATAAAATGAAATAGTATGAGCATGACTACAGCCAACACCTTCGCGTTTAGCTTTAAATAGAAACGACTCCTTTGGCACACTTCCCTCCCCTCATTCATTTTCTACGCTCAAATCAAGTCACTAACCAGGTGTACCCACAAGCAGTGCACCTCTAGGCCGAACACACCATATTGCGGCGAACAGCAACACCTGAAAGTACAGCACATCAGTTTAAAAAAACCTAAAAGTTGGGCGCTGTGGATAAAACACTCAACATATATAAATCGTCTTGTGCCAAAGTAAGATCCTGAGCACAACTCCGTCTCTTCCGAAGTTGCTCTAGGTCCCCGGTATCTCACAGCATTTTTTGTATCTACCATAATAAGTGACACGAAAATTCACACCAAAAAGGGTTCATTCAAAGACGTCTCTAAAAAATATGCAACTTTTGCTGTGCTTATTAGAAAGACATCTCACCGCAATGACAGGCATCGAAACGGCACAGACAGCCAACGTCTCCGAACTAAGCTCCGGCAGCGCAATCAATTCTTGCGCATCGATTAGGGTCATCAGTGACGTTCCATTACGGCTATATGCTACGTACTATCCGCACCAGAGACCTGACGAAAAACCTAAACAAATAAAGGTGCATTCCTTTAACAGAAATTTCGTATAAGCAGAAAATTACATGGGAAAACCGATTCGGAAGTTAATTGTTGAAGACATTTTTGTAAAAATCCTGGAGAGTTGAAGCAAAAAGTTGAATCACCATAAGGACTAAAAGCGCCCAATGAGACTGCTCAATGAGAAATTGCGAAACTGCTCTCCTACTCTAAAAATAAACTTCCTTGCAAATTACATTGAAAAATGTTAAGAAAGAAAAATAAGTAACCAATCCTGGATAAGAAAGGCGAAAGTATTTCTCCGACTCCCGTGTTTCGTTACATTACCTCGTCATTCTACTATTCATGAGCAGACAACTTCTTTGTAACGAATCTCACTCCAAACGAATTGAGCGATTCTTTAGAGTTTCAAGGCTTCTCGAGGTTACCTACCAACGTCAAATCTGCCATAAAACTAGCTCGCCAGTCCCCCTCTTCTTTCCCCATCTATTTCTTCTCAACGACTTCTAACATAAACACAATTCAAACAGTTCACCGACTGCCAAAAGAAATGACCCTTGTGTAGGTGAAATAAACAATTGCTGGTGCAAAACATCGGATCTGGAACACGCCAATCAACGATAATCCTGGAAAATACGCACCTGCCGCAATATGCTATATGTACCACAATAATCAAATTGCGCAATAAAATAATAATTCTATTTCCATGTGTTTATCAACTGAACGATCCGTTTGGTCATTTTCTTTTAGCTACGATATTACATTACTACAAATGTGCAAATACAAGGATATTCCTAGACTGCTCCTATTATTAGAGCTCTTATCCATCAATAAGGATGGATATCTGCTGCGTTGAACAGTTGGATTCGTAGAATGGAAGAGTTTAATTAAACTGCATTAGTATTCCCTCCCCCCCCGTCCCTATTAAGGTGAGGCTGAAAACTTGTTGAACTTTCAACCTGCATCCGCATTCGAAAATATGCAACCTGTGGGCAGCATAGGCTTGTTTGCAAATAAGAAGCACGGTGAAGTCGGACACGTACAATGACGTTTTCGTCAGGGTTGCATTTAATGCCTTAAATAATGCTCAGAAGTGGGTGTTTCAAATGACAAGCAACTTCAGTCATACACGGACGATCCCAAACCTCCCTTCTACGGAATTGCAAAAACGATTACCCTTCCCCTCAGCAAACGAGCCCTTGGGTATTCAGCGACTGTTTAGTTGTTAACAAGTAAGATGCATACCATTCCACACCAAACGCGAAGAAACACGCCAACGGTAGAAGATCCGTACATCGTCGCCTCGAACCGTTGATGATCCATTTGGACATGCCCTGAAAGTTATTAACTGTACCCTTTCTTCCTCAGAAATTTGTATTTACATCTGCGCACGTATAAAATTTAGCGACATAAGTTCTCCATTCAATCACCCGGTCCCCTACTCCATCCCACCCTAGTCATGTTTCCCTAGCCTGCTGTTGCGCGAGGCAGGGTGACCCTGCCTGATACCCGATCAAGCTTACCATCTTTCTCCTTTCATCGGTCAGCTTTTTACGCAGCAACCGTAAACCCAGATGAGTCATTACCGACAAGTAATCTTAGAAAAGGTCACAAAATTTTAAAAGCATCTCATGCAGCTCACAAGCAATCGGTTTTTTGTGCATCTCAAGTGCCAAACGTCACGAAAAGTAGGAGCGGGCAGAGTGGCAGGCACCGTCTGGGAGAACTGCGAAGGGAATCGAAACCATCCGAACTGGGCACACACACACATAGACTCATCATTGAAATATACACCATTTACAAAGGGAGATATTTTATATATATATATATATATATATATATATATATATATATACTTTTATTGAGATATTTTAAATAAAACTTACATTCAGTAGCCATTATAAAAATTAAGAAATCTACGAAAAAATGAAAGTGGAAATGATAGAATAGATTCATAGCAGTGATCCAGGAATCCATCTATTTTAGGAAATCGCAACTCATGAAGACATTCAAAAATTCAAAAAGATTTAGTTACTCTAAAAAGAGCTATAATGAAATGCGAAAAAAGTTTTGAGGTGAAGAAAAAATCTTCAAATAATGCTAACAGGCGTAAGCAAATTGCAGTGAATGAAACAAACTAAATAAACGATAAGACTGCTGAAGTACGTGATAGTGAAATGACACACAAATATTCACAGATAGGTAAATACATAAAAAGAAAAAATGCACAGAGCAACAACGGACTGCTCGTTCTTCGGTATAAACGCGACTGCACGAGGAGTGATGGTGCGGTCGCGTTTATACCGAAGCACACGGCAATAACGGCAAGAATCGCCGCATACAGCAATTTTATGGCGATCATCGCGTGTGAAACGTATCAATACCGCGTTTTCTTACGCTCTTTGATCTCATTTTGTTTCTTACGCATTTTTTTTGACCTTATGTTTTGATCTAAAATGCTGAAAGGGTTTTGATAACAACGCAATTCTGCAAGAAAAAAAACACTCGAACATAGGAATATCAGTGAATGCTCTGTGAAAAGGTTTCGATCCCTATCCCTCCATCGCCACAAATATTTGTTTGAAAGATTCAGCTCCCGATAATAAATTGTGGTGAACCTTCTTAAAGGGTTTTCAATACTTAGCGAGGACTGTTTTTTAAATAACTGATATGGAAAAAAAAACTAAATACATAGTGAATGGACATATTTGTATCCACTAGGGATTAACTCGATGAAGCCGATGGACTACGTTTATCCGTGTGTTCTAGCTATCTAAAATAGCCACGACGATGGCAATATTTAGAATTCAATATGGCGAAATCACTCAATGAGCGCTAAAGAGTAAAAAAAAATACCTCGTCCTTGAACCGTTTCCAGCAGTACCTCCCGCGGATCCGCGCATTCCTTCCTTAGACATGAAGATATCGCGCGTCGTTCGCTTCTTTGTACTCATCCGGGCACCTGCAAAACACATACAACTTGACATCAACCAAGCAGGCAAAGCTCATTATATATATATACATATATATATATATATATGTATATATATATATATATATATATATACACTTCAGTTACGCTTAAAGCCGATTTATTCTTTCACTCATCATGTTCCTGTAAACCTGAAGTTAAGCACATTAGAAAGCGCATTCATTTACGACATTCGCTGCTTAAAAGCACTACTGGATTTTTTTCTGATCGCTGCTTATGGGTTCGATGAACTTTTCAAGTAGTGAAACCAGTACTGTTTTGGCTCACCTGTTGCTTTGCTCGTCGCGGCATGGCGTTCCTGCATGGACTCGGGTCGAATATTCCCATTTTGTTTCAGCCGTTCTCTCTTCCACACTATCGACTGTGAGCAGTTTGCAGCGATTAAGGGCGGCTGCGTTGCAGCGTTGCAGGCTGTGGGGCCCGCTCAATGGCAACGGCGTTGGATGCTCCTTGCCTTCAGCCACTCTTCATTAGTGGCCAGCGCGTTGCGGAGCACCCAATGCCGTCGTCAACGCAACATTCGCCCGCCTCTTTATTAGGGGCGAGCGGGTGCTGCATTGAAGAGGTGGTACGATCCGCCTCAATGACGACGGCGTTGGGTGCCCTCAGCCACTCTTCATTAGTGGCGAGCGCGTTACAGAGCACCTTTGCCATTGAGGCGGACCCCAGCGCCTCCTTCAACGCAACACTGCTACGCATTAGCCCTCAGCATACTCTGCTCACGAGCAATAAGTGTATCTAAACAAGAGAACGCTTGAAAGCGCGTCAATCCCTTACTGAAAATGACCCGATCAACGACATGAAAAAAATAAGTTTGGTCAGCTTCGTCGGCATAATTCCCCCAACGCTCGGTTGTTGGGGGGAACCTCAATCATGAGAGATGAGGAGGTGGAGGGGAGGGGGGGGGTGGAGGCTGTGCTTGATTCAAGCTCTCAAAAAGACGGAGAGAAAACTAAACAACGAATCACTAAAACTGCTCAAAGTTGCTGCACCTACGTTTCTCGCTGACTCTTATAAGTTCCAAATGAATGTTCTACTCTCCTAATCACTAAAAAGCGGAACAATGCACAAATATTTCCCCTGATATGAAGTCATTATGCCTCATCTTCCATCAAATAGGTGTGTGTATTTAGAAAAAATCCGTTTTATATCCGCTATTTTTGTATTGGGCCTACCTGGATTGCTTCTCTACAATAATAAAAAATAGTTGACATATACCACTATCACTGCAATCTGAATTACCTCAACAAATTTAATAAAGAACGAATTTCAGTCAGCACATTCTACGCTTGCAACCTGAATGTCTCGAAGCGTCGATGCAACGTTTTTATAGAATCTCCCCCACTTCATCGACACCCAATCAATCAAAAACTGCGAAAAGCCTGCCTTGCAATGCGATTCATAAGAGCCGAAACCAATGTGACGTCTCCATCGGCACCCAATTTCTGGAGACGATCGGAAATGGCACCCTACCAGCAGGAGAATGACGTTTTGCGCTGGGATAACCTCTTTCTTCGCACTCTTTTTTTCTATAATTCATTATTAATGTAAACGCATAAAAGAAAACTGTAACATCACCCACCTTAAACTCATCGATTCTTTCAACTGACCCGAAGAGTCGATAAATTTTTCTCTGAAGAGTCCGACATCGATATGCTGCTGATGTGGCGCACGTAGATGCGCGGTTCATCACCACCACTCATTTTTGGTTCGTCGTCGACCAGTCCACTGGATGCCTTATTCTTTGTTAGTTTGCCTGCAAAGAATAGAACCTTGAAGTATATTCACAAATCGACTACATAACTGCTTGATCGTAACATCACACCTCCGAACTTATTCGTCACAATCATTACTTACGACTATCTTCAATTTATCAGACAATTTTTTAAGAAAAGTAAAGACGGATATGCTATCAGCTTTCCTGTAAAGGTGAGTACTCACTCCTTGTTAGATCGCGACGTTATATTACCAGGGTAACTTCTCATGCTTAAGGACCTCAAAAACATTACTTCACTAACCACCGTCGAAATTTTTGCTCTTTGAAAAGACGAAATTTTAGGAATTTCCGACCCTCAAACAAAATATGCAAAAATAAAAGCGAATGAATCGCAATCAAACCGCAGCAAAAAAGACGAGAGGATGCCATCAAAAATATGCGAATTTATACCAATAGTAAGTTTAACTGTGATGAAAAATGTTTCAGGCTATAAATGAAGTACTACACTGCTTCACAGCAGTCTCAACTATCAACGGTATTTAAAAAGCAAGCTTCTATTGCAAGCAGTTAATTTTCATAAACTTTTCATTTAAGAAAACTCCCTTTCAAACATTAAAAAGAACGAATTATAAAACATCGAAGTTAACAATGAAGCTAAAAAGAAAGCAAAGTAATTGCGACAAGAACATCACAACTGAAGCGCCGCCTAAAAATCAAAGCGGCGCAAGTGACGCGCAGAAAGAGTTGAGCGCACGCTGGGCGCACGCGTTGCCGCTAAGCTTGAATCATATCGATTCAAAAAGTTCCCGCTCAATTTGAATCATACCGTACCAAAAAATTCCGCTAAATTTGAATGAAACTATTTCAAAAATCCCGCTCAATCTGAATCATACCGTACCAAAAAACTCCGCGAAATTTGAGTCAAGCTATTTCAAAATTCCCGCCAAATTCGAACATTTGGGTAGTACTAAAAACGTGTTCTTAGCACCCGTACAGAATAAATTAGACATTTCTCAATATGTCTAATCAAATACCTTTGACAGGAGAGTTGAAATCAGCATCTTCCATATACTCGAACTTGATCGACGTCACCTGCACCGCTGGGTTGCATCTCGCTACTAAGCCGCATGGATCGGATTTGTACATCTGGAAGTGATGTTCACATCTCACATCCGACGTTACACTAATTGAGCAACATGGATCAGCTGGATAGGTGCAGATGACCCTCTCCAACTACCGACGTTTGATTGAATTCTTTCCGCAAAATTCCAACCGTTCCCGAACCGCAATAGGCACATTTCAAATTGATCCTTCATTAATTGCTGAGCTTAGCATAGTCCTTATTTCGCTACTCTCCCCCCTCCCCCCTCCCCCCGAAAAAGATCATCAAAAAATGACACTAAATACTTCAGTTTGAACTAATCTTCAAACACCTATAATTTTCTTGAATGTCTTCCTATTAGTGAAGGATATTTGAGTATGAGAAACAGGTTTAATACAGATAAACGACTAGGATTTCAGTTTCCGGGTACAGCTGAAAAATTTGAGTGACTCACAACTCACACAACCATTCTGAAGCAATGAAAGTGGACATATCGCTGTCAGAAAGACCGCACGAAGGATGACTAACAGGCTGGTCACATTTGTGAGCAGCATCATTTTTCTACCTCTACACGCCTAATTAAATAAAGCTATGGAATAACGCTGAATAAAGGAATGTTCATCAACAGTAGGAACCATAACAATAGGTCAAAATCACAGGTTAACCTCAATTACGCTGAGACACTTGAATATAAAGTAGAAAATTAGCTCACTGCCTCCAATCTGAAAGCTCTTTAGTCGCAAGGGATAGGAAACTGTTTCGAAACTTAAACCTGCGCCCACGCCCTTGTACATAAGGCAGGACAACTATACATGAGAATGAACATACCCATCAACACATATTTCAATGAACATAGAATGAACATACAGTCGAGAGGTTTGCATGGTTATATGGCCAGCCAGGCAAACCGAACTTCTCTGAAACTTGACATGTTAACTTAGGCGGAAGAGAGGAGATTGAAAGAGACAGTGATAGTGAGGGGCATACGGTGATCATAAATAATCCCAATAAAAACTGTTTCTCAACTTCCTTTAAAATGTTTAATGTTGCGATTTTGGGCACGACCCAGAACAAAAAGCGGTCCGCCTATGCAATCTGTTGGTTTTTTCCCGCTGTTCCTTCGATTTGTCGTTATGCTTTACCTACTTTGCGTCTCTAGCAGTTTCAGCGGATTGCAACCTAAAGCCTCGCTTACGTTCTGCACTGAAACTGTAAGCTTCAGAGGTCTGTGGAGAACCTGTATGCTACAAATTCAGGCAAACTGCACACATTATTTCCTCTGAGCAATTTAAACTAGAACCACTGCACATTTTCTATAAAGTGACTGAGCAAAACCCACAATCCCCCACACCTTTCCAGGAATACTTTTGCGCCAACCGCCTCCTTCAAACCAGCATTAGAACCTCCAGGACCTGAACAGTAGGCGACCCGCACCAATACATAACTTTCCGCTCGTACTTGACACTTTAATAAGTGTTCATGTAGAACAATCAATCTATCCGTCTTCCTAGCCATTCTGCTCTAAAAACCTCCCTTACATCTTTTCCTCCGCTTTCAATTCCGGAAGGATTAGAGCACCGACATGAACAACCGCTGATATATGACCTCCCTCGGAACGATAATGGCACATTTAAGAGCAAATGAATAAAAAACCCATACTTGCGAACTTCTAGACCCGTTTGGGTGATTTGGAGGCAAATAATTCAATCGGGTTTATTTTATTTCAATGAACAGAGCATTCACTACGAATAAATGTTTCTTCATATCGCTTCCATCTGTTCTGACCTAATTCCTCTCTGGTACATTTCGCTCTCGTGGTCTTTAGGTCAACGTTTCATTCTTGCAGATCGGTCGCTTGAAGGTAGGGCTTAGGCTCGTTCGATTCACCGTCGTTCCTCCTACAACTGTTGGGACTTTTTCCGTCGCCCTTGTCCGATGAGGGTGCTGGGCAGGTGGCTCGGCTGAGTGGAGCCAACGATTCTGGTCGGAGCTTTACAACCAACCGCGCAGTAGATAAGACAAAACGATGAATTCATCGTTTGATATTGCTTACTGCGCGATCGTTTAAACAGGGCTCCGACCAGACTATCTGGCTTCGTCCTACCGAGTCACCCCAACCAAGGGCCTCATGGAGACGCAGACGGCGGAGCAAGTCAGAACTCTCTCCGTGAGTGGAACAACGATGAATCGACTCGTCGGTATCCGACGGGCATGAGACGAGTTTAAGCCCTAACCTTCACTCTACCTTATGACTTCAGTTAAGCGGAAGTGAAAGCGATATGAAGAGGCGTTTATCAATTCAGTGGAGTGCTGACAAAAAAGCGTAGTGCTGCGAGAAAGATAACTTACCTAGAGGAGTGACGTTTTTTCTTCAGTCTCCATAAAATATTGTCCATGACGAACCGAAAAAATGTTGCGGGCAGTCGTTGTTTCCATTCTCTTCAGCACTTCTTTACGCGAAGCGGGATACGCGGCGCTGAACTCTTCTTGATCGACCAACGAGAGGGGATCACGGCTAAACCCACAACTTCATCATCATTTTTATATCAGTCAATACCCCAATATGATATATTCGTTATAAGAAACGTGGTTGATACTATACCTCCTGGAGGTGTCATTCTACCCTTATGCATGATTGAGAACTTAGAATGAGATAATTTTTTTGTAAACAGAATAATGGTAGTGCCTCGTATCTACTGTTAGCGTAATAGCTGTCAAGGTCGCCAAAATCATTCAACCACATCAAGTAGATGACATCAGTTATCAACAACATCCACATCACTTTATTGCGTATGAAACGACAGAATATAAATATAGTCCCCTAAATACCCATTGTCTTCAAACTCAGACTTGCGCAACAAGTAATTCACTAAAAATGCAAGAGATTTTAATCCTCACGTCAAGCATCTGGCAAACGACCACATTCTCATATGGACCTTGAAATTCTTACAAGCTCTTTTGTTCCACTGTTCGAAACATTTAAGAAGAGTGAAAACGAAATACCGGCATTGTTTTAAACCGATTGCATACTTTCGCCAGGAACAGGATCATGGGGGACTCTCGACAAATGAGCCCAAAACTGAAAACTGCTTCCCGTTTACACTCGATTACCGCATCACTTAAGCAGAAAAAAAATTTGAGAGTCGTCAAAACTGTAAAGGTAAAAAGGTTGACTTTTTGTCCGGTCCGAGAAACTTTCTTTTATCGAGCAATCGAAAGCCACTGTGGAAACTGATACGAGTCACCTAAGCAAAAAGAAAACTAAAAAAAAAAAAAAAAAAAAAAAAAAAAAAGAAGGAAAACAATAAACGAAACAAATAAAAGAACTTTCCTTTTCCCCTACGAAAATGAACAAATAAGAGCAAAATGAATTCAATTTAAATCCTCTTCTCCCTCCCCCCTCCCCCCCATAAAAATCTTCAATTAAATATCGACAACAGCAATCTGCTCATCAAGTGAACCTTCTGCAAAAAATTTACATTTTCGCATGACGTTTTCGCATTCCTCCAAGTATTAAAACGTTATTATATATCCCATCGGATAGTACATTCGCTAATAATGCACATGGAAAATCTCATTCTAAACGCATTGCTCTTAGCAACATGCTTAGTAACCTCTAATTGAGGTTGCAAAAGTGAGAAAGAAGCATTAAATGGGCAACTAATAGAATCTCTACTATGGTTCATATCTTCTCAGTCTCAAAGGCGCATTAAAAAAACTGATAACTACGGTAGCAGCAAATATTTGGGAATGCAGAATTCTCCTTCGGCTACCCTAAACGCCTTGGTCAAAACTAACTGCCAGAAAAAGACGACTGCCGCGAAAATTGGCCGAAAATTTCATAGGACTCTAGGTGATCAACGATGAAGTACAGCTATGAAGGAGCTTCACATGTAGGGGGCTGAGCAGTCCGCGGTGGAGCGGAGGGAGGAGAGAGGAAACGTGGAGGAAGAACAGCAGGCGAAAAAAAAAGTGAAAAAATGGTGAATTCGTCAACAAAAATACCTTCCGAAGATCGTCGAACATTTCAAGGAATTAACTCTTCTGGCTACTTGCCAATTTTCAAAACCAAACCCTTCAAGACCCCGAATATCTTCAAATGCACATCCGATGGTCCTCCAGTAGCCAAAAAATTTCAAATTTGGGGCCTTTTGGCATACAGCCAATTTCGATATTGGTTTGGGTCTTTGCAACAGTGGGCAACTTGTGTATGCCAATTTACCATTTCCAAACCGTTTTCATAACTCACAATACGCACTCTCATTGTTTGAATTTTGGCGTCAATTTGATTCTAAAAGCAATTAAGAAGCTCGGTAATAACAAATCCTAGATAGTATACAGTATTACCCTCTTAGGCTTACATCTTCCGTCTCTGTTCCTTTAAATATGACCCATGACGCGACATTTCGTGCAACTAAGCTCCTTCTATCAGGAAAGGAGTTATAGTTCGCTCGATTTTGAAAAGCTTCCATCACATTCTGTAAAAATTACCTACCTATCAATCTCAAGTTATCTCTACGAGAGTGATGGAACTTATTATCAAAGGTTCCATCGTTGAACGTAAGGTAATTGCAAAATGGCTTCCGCTGCTCAATATGAGCAGCGGAAATGGCTTCCACTTTCTTCCATCATAACGCTAAAGAAAGGGCAAGTTCCCCGCACAAATCGCAAGAACAATGGTTCCCAATGGTTTCTTTGGGACTACTTCACAAAGACTTTGACACATTGTTATTTGGATATCATTACAGCAATTTTTGCTGTTAAATGCGAATGAAATATTAATAATGATTGTTCAACAATTACTAGAATAACGCAGAGTTAAATGAACGAGTCATAGTCAACCTAGCAATACAATATTACAGCAACAAATTCAAATTTCACGACATTATCGACCTTCGCATATCGCCCAAATCACGGCTCGTATGGCACAACATCAATACTACGATTCATGAATGATGTTCTGAGAGGGATGGAGATAAAATGATAAAGAAATTTGCTGATAATACGAAATTTTAGTTAGGCAAAACGATGCCAATGGACACGCGCAAAAATGCCCTACTCTTTCGCATCGAAGAGGCAAGGACCAATAAGAAAGGAGAAAGGGGTGGGGTGGGGGATGGAGATAGGGGGAGGAAGAGGCTTCATGCTGAATGTGAATATATGACTTCGAATCACTGAACCGCAGCCATGCAAAAATTATAATAACTTGGTTAAGTTCTGCATAGAAGAGGCAGACTGGAATTGATGGAAGGAGTGACGAGGAATCAGAACATCGAGATGATTGCAAGAAGGGAGAGGGATCAAAAAAAAAAAATCGAAAAGAAAATGCAACGGTTTCACCAGAAGCAAAGTTTATAACATTCAAGGGGGAAACTAAACACAGTGCTTTGGAGACGGATTCCCTCTTCTAAGAGTAAAGTGTGCCTGAAGGCTGAGCAGCCATAAAGCCTCTTCAGATCCCAGAACACCTTCTCTGGCAGCATAAATGTCTGCAGCGGTAAGAGCTAGAAAAAAAGAAGCAGACGTTAGGAAAGATGCAAAGGCTCTACAACGGCACACCGCCCTTCCGGCTCATTAAGCGCACTTCGTAATGCATCCATCAAATCTGTTGTCAGCCGCCCCTAAGTTTAGACAACTATTCAGCGCATCACAAAACATGAGTTGCACAAACAAATTTAACAGCCAGCCTCAACCAATCTCCTCTTTCTCGTTCAATTCAACTTTGAAAGACTTTTCCTATAGCCATTATTAGAAACAGCGGCTACCTAAATCTAAAGCAGCGAAAGAGCTCCCAAAGCACATACCAATGGCTACCGCGAACTTTAGAAATGAAGCCGCCTTTTTGGCAACGACATTATCAACTTCAGCGGAGTCAACATTTGGAATAACATAGAAAACTATACGAACAAAGAAGAAGTCACGCCTCGACAAATCAGCGAAAACACGGCAGACTTTTTCGATCGAAAGGCAGCTACCAAATATGAGCCTCTAAACTTTTTTTTCTATCTCCTTTTCACTCATGTAGATGATTTCATTCAACGTCACTGCAAGGAATAATGAGAGAGAGAAATCGAAATAGCATATTACGAAGTAGTCCTTGTGAACGTACAAACACTTCAGCGACATACAAGGAAAAGAAAGCGCATTCAAAAACTTATGAGGAGTATGAACTGACCAACATCAAAGACCCTCAGCTTATCGTCTATATAGGTTTATCTATCGGAAGGCGGCGACATATGGGAGGTAGGCTGCACATACGCACAGCAATCAAAAAGTGATGCCGAAAAAGATGCGAACGGAGTGAGTGCCAATAAGCATAAAACAATGCCCCACGCCTAATTGTTGTGTTCAAGTAATCCAATTGAGCAGTTGATTGGCGGAAGCGAAGCAAGCGAAGAGGAAATTCAATGCAGTCTGGTTTAACGCGCAAACATAAATCTGAGCCTAAATGCAGCACACGCTATTGACGGATCATGACAGCATAATTCATGTAGCGACTAGAATTGTGATGACGTTGATGTGTGTGAAGTCTATTAAATGATCAACATATCGATCTATTATACGATCAATGTATCGATCTATTAAATGATCTATTCATCGGTCTATTAAATGATCGATGTATCGATCTATTATATGATCTATACATCGATCTATTAAATGATCAATATATCGATCTATTAAATGATCAATGCACCGTGCTGTTAAATGATCAAAATATCGATCTATTAAATGATCAATACATCGAACTATTAAATGATCAACATATCGATCTATTAAATGATTAATATATCGATCTATTAAATGATCAATATATCGAACTATCAAATGATCAACATATCGATCTGTTAAACGATCAATGTACCGATCTATTAAATGATCAATATATGTCCCATACATGCATATCAACATCGGCTAAAATCAGCGAAAAATGAAAACAACTCACGTCCATAACGACGACACTGCGTTCGTTCATTCCAGCAGTTTCGAAGAACGTCGACGAGCCAACGAACGCCGCGTCTCCTCGTCTCTTGCCACAGGTCTCATCGTCATAGGTCTGCGGCGTGTCGTTGCAGCCGAAGCTGAAACACGTTTAATCTGCTCCCAGCGATTACAAAATAACGTAACAGCTCCTCGTCGATATTTGTACACGCATAACACTCATATGTTTCACCACTCTCTTTTAGTCATAAACCCTCAACCCTACCACTAAGCACAATAATCAACCTCAAATACGCACTCGATAAAACCTATTACACTTAGAAAACATGTTCGAACGAACAGGTATTACCTATCGTTCGCAAATATTCATTGTGCCCTCCATCAACAATCCTTCGCCTCTCCGAGAATATAACAGTTAGTGCCTCGCATTAATAGACTTAATCGGGTTTCAAGCAATTTAAATTAATATAAACTCGAAATATAGAATACTTAGAAAAGACGATATTCAACACATATGAAAATAAAGTTTCATTTCGAAAGTCGCCAACTCTACGGAACGTTGAGAATGCCACATTTAATTTCTAACACAAGAGATTTGCAGTGAGGAACAGGAAGGGAATACTTGAAATACTGTTTTAATAAAGCTAACGCAACAGCATTCTTCATACATTTTCCATCACAGATATTTCCGTTTTCAGCAGGTTAGTTATTGTTTACGCTCGCCTCTTTCAAATGCACCTCCCAATATTTAGTGATGTTTGATGCAAATGTAGATAAATGATTGATATTCACGGTCAACAATCTACTTTTCAATGGATTCAGAAAAATTATCTTTGTAGCAAAACATCAGCGCAGCTACGATTTCTGAATGACGCAAATGGGAAGGGTGTTGATTTGCAACGCTTACATTTCAAACGAGTTTGACAGTGAAAACTTTCGTATTTAGAATGAAAAACGTTAAGACAACAAAAGCAAAACGAGGGAAAAAAAAGCAAAAATTCTCAAGGAATCCTCGAAAATGATTACGTATCTTCAAAATGGGGCTTGGAAAGCAGAAATGACACGAGTACCAACAACAATTCCCTACAAAGAATTGGCAAAGATTGTACCCAAAACAGTTTTTTACGTGTCTAGAAAATTTTCAGATTCATTTCATTACTCAAGCATATTGGCTCATGGCGAGTTACCACTAAAATATATTGAGTAATCCCACTATAAAGGTAAAGAGGGAAGTGCTCGACCAGGTGCCTCTTAAGTATCGAAATCTCATGCTTTCTGAGAAGTACACCCAAGCACAGAGATGAATAGACACGGCAAACATATGCAATAAACACGTTGACGATGCTTGGAAGCCGAACTACTCCCACGAGGAGGGACGTAGGGTGTGTATGGTGATTGGGCTTGCACCCACAACTACGCGAGCACCATCGTACACACCCTCTGTAAGTCCTCGCTCCCGCTGAGCACACTGCCGACAACCGCCACCGACGCGCTCCCGATATGCGATAACCACACAACCAATCATCGGGGAGTCTGACCGAACACTGAATGGCGTGGCTATGCGCTCGCCTTTATATACCACCCATGCGACGATAAAAGGGTTTGCCCCCACATTATTTTGATCTTTGCAAACAAACAAATGTAAAGACAACTCGACAGCGAAAGATCAAATAGAAACGTATAATGACAACATCAGTAACAAGTGCAATTCGTTAGTAGTCAGTTGTCGTCTGCAGCAAAAGAAAAGGCGCGCGTTATCCCTCAGATCATTCTAAGTGTGTATAAGATTGAATCCGTATGTAACTTTATGTGCCGAAGTAGTTTCTGATCACTTATCTACATATAAGGCAACGTTTTTGAATGAGGGTGACCCGATGCAAGAAGAGTGCCCACAAATGATCGACAGAATGTCGTTCTTCGCAGTGCTGCGCGTTATCAGTAACGGCGCATTGCTCTGCTTAACGGTCAAATAAACATAGATACCAAAGATGGCACTCTTAACATCCTACAAAACCAAATAAATTGATAACTCACGTCTCATGCAGCATTAGTCGAGATTTTTTTTTATGAACGATACTTGCTAAGCATTATTAATTGCGATTGTTTATAAATGTTAAGTGATTAGTCGTTGAGTGGTGAACACATTTGATTTCATATTTGTTTATCACGAAGAAATGAGCACCAATAATACCAACTTATCGAACATTCAAACTTCACAACAGACAAATATGNGAAACAAAAGTCCCGAGTTGGAGGACAATTAGAGCGGAAGCATCATTTCTGTTTGTACACAAAGTGTCCCCTTCTTCTCAACAAGTCTCCTTTTCAAAGAAATATAATTCCCAAAAAAGCAAAAATTTGGGATAGAAGTGCTAAAGGTTTACCTTATTTTCAGTATTGTCCGCAAAGATAAACCATTAACTAAGTTTCCCACTAATTGCCTGCAGGTAAAAAGCATATAAATAATTCCTCTTAAGTAGGCAGCGAATAAGTCACAGCGAAACACTGTTCGAGAAAAGTTGTGCAATTAAAAACTGCTCAATCAAAATCCAGCCTTTTAGCCCACCACCCACATGGAACTACACCCCAAAAGAGTTCAAGGACGCTCCAGCGAGGATGATGAAGAATTGAGGAGGGAAGTGGACGGGGAAGAAAGCAGCAACCTAGAGGGTTACTATCTTTGCACCTCGAGCATCAAATGGAAAACTATATATTCCAAGTTGCGATGGGTCTTTTCCTTTCGCTTACAAAGTTCTGGAAGTAAGTTTATTATCGAAATAAGGAAGGACGAATAGAGCATAACGACATTCGATAGCAGGCTTCGGTCATTTCATAGAGTTTCTACAAGACTATCAATTTGTCGTTTATTAATAAAACATGAGAGTAATGACCAATGGTCACTAAGCTTTAGAGTTGCATATGCTACTTAAGGAGACTAGCAAATATAAATAAATAAGTGAATAAATGCACGAATGAAATCCTCTTTGATTGAATGATGGAAGAAACAATCCCATTCGTCGATGTGAACGGCAAACTGATATTAACAGAAAATGATGAAGTTCCAAGAACTTTTCGACGGAATTAACAACTTAATGACAGCATAGTGCTGACACCCGAACAACTGCTAGGGTTGACCAATTATTAAACACCACAAACTAAAGGATTTAGACTGTGAGCGATGTTTATGACACGGAGATAATGCACACCATATGAGTACGTTGCGGTCTGCGAATGAAGTGAGAACAACGTTTGTATCATCTATCCATCTTGTTGCAACAATTATCTGCTTCAGCACGATGCAAATCGCTTCAATTAAAGACTCCTTTCAGCAGGGATTCTCGAACGATTATTTATAATTTGGGAGTTTGGTGAAGGTTAAGCGTAATCCTTCCAATATCAACAAATTCTTTGTGGGAGTCACTTACGAAAAGGTTAGAATATACTAGCTAACTGAAATTTGAAACAGTAAAGAACCCAACGAAAAAACATGGATGTGAGCATATTTCCACAAGGAACAACGAATGTCCTTCCCTTGCCGTGTTTTACGCACACAACAGTTGCAACGATACGGTTGCGAATATGGACCGGATTCAAGCGCGATCGCTATGGTGAAGGTTGCAGAGGTGGATGGTTGTTGAGGTTTCAGTGACGCTATTCCGTCATCTCTTCACATAAAAACACACCTATTTACGTATGCCTTAATTAACTCATACTTGTTTAAATAGCAGTTTTTAATGCCATATTGTGTTATACTGTCTGTTTAGCTAACAGATATTGAACACTGATCCCTAATGCTTTTCTAAAATTTCAATGCTACTCATTAGAAACAATATATCGACAAACATTCCCCCTCCCTCTTCTATTGAAAAAAACGACATCAACTGCCCCTCCCCCTCCCCTCACTCCTCATTATTTCCCGATCCGATCTAACCTGATGGCTCCTTCAATGTACTTAATCTTCTTGGATGGCCTATGATATCTGCAACCCCACCCCCCCCCCCCCCCCCCTCCCCCCAGTGTAACGCATCACACATAACATACATTGGATTTTATAGATCACATCACACACGACACAACACACCACACACCATACATCATACACAACTCATCACGCGCCGCACGCTGCACACAATCCACCGCGTAGCACACTACGTACAACACCACAGACAACACAACAGGTCGCATCACATGCAACACTCGCCCCTCAACGTACAACACGCCACGCACCGCACACCACACACCATGCACCACACACCATACTTAACACACCACACA
>QEWY01001640.1:0-128483 GCA_006503575.1 Baylisascaris schroederi | reverse complement strand
ATGACGGTGAGGCCTTCCACGTGCTGCATGCTAACGGCCTTCCGTTGCCGGGAATCGAACCCGGGCATTGCGGGTGAGATCCGCAAATCCTGACCACTAGACTACAACGGACTCGATCCGTCCACGATGCTACCAGAAGCAGATAATAAACGAACTCATGAAGAGATAAGAGAAGTTCTAAAACTTGATGGAAGCGGCGGTTTGCAGTATTCGGTTCTAAACGGGAAGCATTCGACGTAGGTAATGTGGAAGCCATTCGTATCTAACACGAAAATGGCAACACGCCGCTCGTCTCGCATTTTATAATTCCTCTTTTCTCTTTTTGAGTTCCTTTATCATCTGCCTGTGGGAGAATCGTGGAAGAATCGAGTCGGTTGTGGTTTAGGGGTTAGGATTTGCGACCCTCATCGGCACGGCCCCGGTTCGATTCCCGGCAACGGAAGCCCTTTCGCACACGAAGCATGCAGGAGGTAAGGAGAAAGGTGATCCCAGATCTTGGCACTAAAAGCTCATTGAGCTCCGTGATGCTCAGGCGGAATTGCGTTGTTTAGTATTCGTTGTAATTGATGTTTACTATGAGTGTCATGAAGTAGAATTTGTTCGAATGTTTTTGCGGGATGTTTAAATTCTGATAATATATATAAATCGGTGTTGTAGTTGAAGGTTCGACGTTAGGGCCTGCACATGTTTTATGATATGCAGAGGTGCATGCTAGATGAGCTGGTTGGATATGGGTTCTCGTGGCTCTGAAGCTAGAAGGTACGAGGGATGAGGTCGAGGGTTACCGATAATATTTTTTGAGTCAAGAAATGGAAGGATCGAAGAGATACAAGGAAACTGGAAGTTGCAAGCACTCATATGTCCATTATGGCATCTATCTGAGCATTCATCAGATGAGAGTAATTTTTCAACGCTCCCATATAAATTTCCCGCTCTTTCCTCCTAATTTTTCTCTGAGATCTCGTTAGTCTATGTCGGTCCCTAAATCAGATACATGCTACTTTTTGCAAGCACTTCTGATGAATGCTGGTGCTCCTTTAAAGACGTACCTATCGACTTTCGCCAGCTCTTATAGCGCAAACTCTCGTCAAGGACACTGCTCTCCATCTTTGTTGCCGGAATCCTCTCCAGTAATGTCGCTCGACGATGAGATCAATCTTTCTTTTCCACTCCTCGAGTTTAACAGCTTCTGATCATCCTCCGGTGATATCACCTCATCCCGCTGCTAATAGCAGTCTCGCACCTATATTACCGATCGCATTGCTACGACACGGATCACAGTCGAGCGGCTGACATGGCGTAGCTGAGTACGAGAATTTTGGTTACGGTGATTTTTAAAGTTACCTGCACTCGTCGCAAGACCTGAAACGTTCAATGTTATACACGTCAATGGCCATCTTCGCGATTTTCCATGCTCGTGGCGTTTTTACGTCTATCGTAATTGAAGATTTTTGACTTATTTGAGTATGGTTTTTTGACTTGTTTCTCATTGTCGTTATTGGATGTTGTTGGATAGGGCAGTTGCTAATTAGCATAGGCAGAAGGAATTGCGGGTGGAATTTCACCGCTGATGTGTTGTTGCTGCTTTCTTCTGTTTTACGGTTTCGATGCGTCTTTGAAACGGTGTAACATTGAATGTTCTTTTAAGTTCTATAGCAGATAAATAAATAAATATGTAGTTGAACTTATTAACAAATAGAAAAATAGATAAATAGACCAGCGATTGGTTGTTTTTAATTGTCAATGAAATAAATATATGAATAAATAGATATAGGTACAAATGAATGGAAGAATGTGAATAATTGGTTCAGTTTGGAAGAGTATCCTAAAACCGATTTATTCTGCCTAAAAATTTAAAAAAAAAGGGATAATAAGTAAGCTACTAAACAGGTAAATAAGTGCGAATAAAGTTTAATGTTTTATAAACCGAAAAGGCCTGTTAAACATTAGTGAAAAATTAATTATGAGAACTAAAATCTACGTAAGACTGCGTTACTGTTGGATACCGGTATGGTGTAAAAACTACATCCTTAATAGTGAGAACGTCAATGGTAATTCTTAACAAATTAGGTAAGCTAAAAATCAAGCTCAAAAGTAATTGGGTAGCTGGAAAGTTACCCATAATCCAGTATTGAGTAAACAGAACGTTACCTACAATCCAGCACTGGGATTGGCCAAAGAACTGGTCCTAACAAGTTTGGTTGACTGGTAAGTTACCTGGTCAACTTGTATGAAGAAGTTACCTAAATAAAAAGGCTGTAAGTGTCAATTTTTACCGATTTTCTAACGTCTTCTGTCGCATTATTCATCAAAAATGTTTTCTTCGATTCTTCTGTCCACTTTCTCAACATTACTTATTGTTTTCCTCGTTATTTTTTCATTAGTTTCCATGAATATTTCCATCTCTAATGCATCTTTTTTAATATAATCTCGTCATAGTTGAATGGCTCATACATTTTTTCTTTGGGAAGGTTTATTGGGCTGATTGATCTCACTCTTGCAGTTAAAAATGAATAATTCAGTTGTTGTTTGACTAGTGTCCAATCGTTATGCACTATGAAACTTTACTTTTCCCATCTTATAGATTTGCATTCGCATAACGCATTGCGATCGAGTCGTTATGTTTATCTGTCCGTCTGTCTGCCTGATAGTTTCAACTCAGCACCTTGCAATTGCTACTACTAGAATTTCTCAGGATTTCAGCTATTCTGAAACGAAGTTTTCTCTGCACTTCGTACAAGCTTTTCTTGTTCGCGTCCTGGATTCTACACTCTTTGCCCTCCCCCACCCCGCTCCATCACTTCCCCTCACTCTCCTCCTAGTCCATCCCTCAGCATCCGGGACTTCTAAACAGCCTCGAATGACCCGCTAGCTGTATTAATTTCGGTATGATCCACTGTCTTCGGAAAACCTTATCAGTGCTGCTAGAAATTAACAAGTCTTAACCTCCATATAGTTGCCAATCCCAAGTCCTTACATGTATTCTTCGTTATTTTTTATTCTTACGTTCCATGCGTTTTTATTCATTTGCTAGTAAAACTATTGATTGAAGATCTGCATATTATCGAAGTTATTAAACCGTAAAAAGTATGGGGAAATGTAAGCTTTCGCAAGAAATTTAATCGAGTTATCTCCTCACTTCAAATCTTATCTTAAAATTTATTTATATGCTAAGCGCTTTAATAAATACGATTATCGTTCGATTTCGCTAATATGATTCTTCAGTGATTCTTTATTTATCATTGTTTTAGGTGTTGTGCAGATTTGTGATCTACGAAATACCACAATTATTAAGAGAATGCTATAAAGTTACGGCGATAGCCGATTTTATAATGTTGTCAGAACTGGTCATCGCATCCACATTGCTTATTAACGCTTTTGCGATTCTCAACTTCAAACTGTAAGTTTCAGTTTTCATCTTGTGATGCTTGTATGCCGCTTTTTTTGCATTAATTAATCGTATAGTGCACACTCGCTAATTGTTGTTTGCCTTTATCGATCTCGCTGATTAAAATATTTTATTTATGAGCTTTAACTACGATAGAGGTGATTGCGGAGTGAGTTAGAATCCTCTGGATAGCCAACCTGAGGAAAACTTAAAATGAATTCGTCCACGTGTTGTTCTGAAAAATTAAGATTGGTCGATTGAGAACAATGATGAAGGTACGAAAAGCAAGAAAAATATTTTCTGAAATTTTAATACTGTTGCTATCGCGTTTAAAATTTCGAGGATTGTATCGAACTTTCATTTATTGTTTACTCGTTCAGCTGCCCCTTCCGCTTCTTTCCCTCGAGCTTTTTCTTCATTTGGGAAATTTCTGGGTGCGAGGAATTCGTGCGTCATTCCCCTAAACTTTTCGCACATGGGTAAGTACCTGGTCTTTCAAAGTCAGCGTAATTGACTACGAGATAAGGTCCTTTGAGCGAGCCGACTTCTAGCGATTTCTTTTCGCCATTGGCCTTACAAAGAGAGTGGTGATGGTGCGAAGGGAGGGGAGGAGAGAGAAAAAGAAGGTAAGGTCTGAAGGCAGTGAGGACGAGGAATCGGAAGTTTGAGCAAGAGAGGGTGGAAGGGTAGGCGGCAGTGAACTTCAAAACTTGCTTTCAGTTCCAAGACAACCGACGGGTTTCAGTCGTTCACAATTGTTGAAGGGGAGCCACGTTCAGTCGGTGATCGAATAAGGGAGTTTCTTCGATCGCTTCAATATTTCCGCGTCTTCATTGCGCTTTGGAACATTTTCATTGTGTTCCTTATGTTCGTGTGAGTGTTATTCCATCGTTATTTAAATGTTTTCTTAACGCACTTGATGTATTTGATTTTTAAATATAACATTGGAGAATAGTGCATTAGTGAAAGTTGGATGCTTTGCAGTATCCAGATACTGCATCTTCGACAAATTTAGTTTGCATCTAAGACAACCTGTTTTGGCGCATAGTGTAGGGGGAGGGGGCAGCTGGAGGAGTGAGAGGTGGAAAGAGGAAATAGGTGAGAACTGTGTACAGTATATAACATGCGGTAGCTCAGTAATGGATGTCCTCATTACGTTACAGTTGCTGCATTAACTGACTGATGGATTATGGCTTCAGTATGGAAACACGTTGATGAACTTTCGTTTTTTCTTCTCCTTGTTTTCCAGTAGATAATCTTTAGTTGTCTGAGTCAGATTCAACGTTTAGAATAAAATATAGCGGAAGTGGAATTGAGGGGAAACTGTGAGCGCATAGGTTCATCTCTAAAACTATTGCTGCCTTTTGGTGTGTGTCACATTTACTTCGAGCTTCTGCTTTAAATAGTGAGTAAAGTGGTATATAATAAAACCGTGGCAGGTGTTTAAACAATAACGACCTTGGTTGTTTTTATTTTGTAATTTTGTCGTGGAAAAAATTACGGTAGATGAGCTGTGATTCGATTATCGTCTCTTAAAATATGTTACATTGATTTATTTTGCGAAGAAAAATATACAAATTTTTTTATTTGTTTCCCATTTTGATATAAAATATCGATCGGTACTCATTTCAGATTTTTTTCACATTAATTGCACTTGTTAACTCGATCCCAAAATGTCATCAAGTGATATCGTTTCAAATGCGAACGAGACAAGCAGCTTAATGCTTAACACGCCTTATACGCCTTCCAGCCACAACTTACCTACATTCAGCACACTCCCATCTTCACGATACGTCAAAAAGGATGGAATACATAAGGATGGTTGGTATTTTTTGAATTTTAGTATTTTTTTCGTCATATAAATATGGTCCGATGACTTTGAGGCAACTTATAGTGAGCTTTTGCGACAGAATAGTACTTTACTAGATCAAGTCATTGAATCAAACAGATATGTGGGGCTTTATATACCCCCTCACTTCTAAATGCTGAGTAGTTTCATTTTGGATCGAGCCGACCCTTTTATGGAAGATAATAAGAAATGAAAAGGCCGGAGAAAGGATTGAGGGAGGGAGGGGGAGGGAACGCGAAGTTAAACTTATCAAAACGGATTAAATTTTAGCTGAGTACTTCGATTGATGAAGCGGAAAGTTTTGATCTTCGATCTGCTAGTCTTTTTCAGTTAAACTGACCAATACAATAGGTTTTTGCTGATTTTGTACAGATTTCCAAATTCCAATGTTTTTCGAATTTTCCACTGGCAATGTTTTTACACTTTACGGTTTTTTCATCGCAAAATTTTGGCTGTAAATTGGTTTGAGTGTTCGATAATAGTGAAGAGCCGTTAGTCAAGGAATTCGCGGTTTTTATGTCTCGCCTTCTTTGCTCCTAAAAAGGATCGCCTCCACTTTCGTGTCATTTGCTTATTTTTATATTTGTTTGTATTGTAGGAATGAGTTTTTTTTATCTGATAATAATGTGCATTCAGTTTCTGAAATTCCATTGGGTCGCATGCGTCCAAAACCGGAAAGGCCGCCGGATTTACAGTTCGATTTTCAAGAGATGTTGGCTGATTTGAGGTGAGGATTAAGTGTTTATAGGCGCCGATACTGCAGGCCTGATTTCAGGCATGGTTTTTGAGAAAACAGTGAGTTATGAGCTGCTAGTTGGAAGATTTGTATTTTGGACTCTTCTAAGGTGTTACGAATGAACACAATATTTATATTAAAGGAGCATATTAGAAGAGCTTGCAGTTGGGAAGAAAGGAGTTATCATTTACAGTAGTTGGAAATGATTTCTGTTCTTAAATGAGATTACTACCGAATTTTCTGTATATTACGGTGGGTTTTTCATATTTCGTGTGTTATTCAACACTCGCACTTCTTTTAAGATTTGGTGATAATCGATCATGCTCTATTAGCTATGGATTGTATTTCACTGGGTACGTCATGAATATCGCTCAGGGGCGAACGTTGTTCTAGTCATGCAATCCGATTCGATTCGTATTCGTTGCCGCCTCATTTTACTCTCACCGGTTGCTGTGGACTTAGGTAAAACAGGTGGTGATCCTCAATGAGCTTCAAATTGCAGGATTGAGCTGTCGGCAAAGCGTTCTGAAGAGGCGAAGATAATGCGTAATATGGACGAAATGATCCAGAAAGCCTCCGCAAGTTCCGGTTTGTTGTTTTGCAGTGTTCGCGGAATCGGTCATTGGATCTCCTTGTCTCTGTTGTCTCTAGGCTAAATTTTTAGCCTGCAAAGCTATCGCCAATTTGTGATACTTGAGAGGGCAGGGATGGCGGTGTTCTATTATATCTGAAGTAGGTGACACCTGACCCACTTGCCGAACCACTTATCTCAATTATTTTATCATCGATGATTTTGTTGATGCAGAAGGGAATGCTATTGATGAGTAATTTTAAGGTGGTGCTGATGTGACACGTGCTTTCAATTTGGCCGTCACTCGATTCAACAATCAAATGGCGTTAGTTGAATCGGATGCAAAGCAACTTGCTAGTAGCCTCAAAATGATATCTGGTCTTGCCGATAATATTTCTGGGAAAGTAAGTATAACAGCGAATCATTTTGATTTACTTCTACACGAAACTGTCCTTCTTTCGAGCAGAGAAAGTAAATTTACTTCTAGTACTTGTAGCAATGAAAACTCTGATTGCTTAATTTAAGGGAAAACGTGCTTATCACTTTGTCTTGCATATCGTAGAGAGTTTATTTTAATATGCATGTTGTCCAGACCTACATATTCGCAATGAAGAGTGTTTTTCATTAAATTGATCTAAATTCTGTGTACTGCACTGTTCTTTCTTTGAAAGTTTTTGACTTAAACATGTTGCTAATCATTTTTTATAACAAGCTAATTTTATATAAACATTTTTAGCGAGTTACAGCTGTTTAATGAAGATGTCATTTGAAAGATGCAAATAGCACTTAGAAGTGTGGGAGCTGTAGAGATATGAATAATCTTAAAATTGCATTCATTGTATAAAGAGAAGACATATCTATGACAGGTGATTTTTTCCAAATGGAAACCTAAGTAGAAAAACGCTTTGCATGATTCTAAGGCAGCAGATTTTAAAAGTATATAGTTTCGAGGTGAGCCCCTCAGCTCCCTCTCTACCCTCAATGATGGTGGCATCATGGTCTTTGCATTTAGCGTTGTCTTCTGAAACTTCACCAAATGAACGATACAATTTGCTTTTATATAATATATCATATCAGCGAGATTGGTGTAAGCTCTCATCGACCCTTACTTAATTTTGGGTGATAAGACTGTAGATTGAATTTCACGTATGAGATTGTATGAAAGTTTTAGGTGTCAAAACTGGACGTGGCGAAAGGACGGGTGGTGGAATGTCTTCAGCGCGTTAGCGATCTAATGGATTTACGAACATGTGCAGAAGGCGTTAAGACGGCGATGGATGATGAAGACTATGAATTGGCTGCTCAACATATACACAAGTTTTTGACACTCGATACGGCTGTCTTTCAAATGGGTGATCAAGTGGATGCCAAAGGTTATCATTTTCTTCAATCGGGGAATGGGCAGCGATTCATCAATTAAGCAAAGTATTTGTAAAATATTTATAGATGCAGGACAGTCGATGAAATATAACTATGATGTTCTAAGGGAAGCAACGGCAAGCTTGAAATCGATTATCGAGTCGAAATTCGATGAGGTGAATTGTTTGCAAGTGACTGAAATATGTTTATAATTGTAAAATAGATGCGAGTAATATGTCGACTCTAACAGTTTAACTGAGTTGTCATTATGGCACCATCAGCCAATAACGAAGGATAGTTTAGTGAAGAAAGTGATTAGTCTTCCAAATAAATTCCGTATTGAAATAAACATATGATGGCAGGAACCACAACTTAGAATAACTTCTTTGGTGTGTTCTTTAGCTGAATGGCAAAGTGTGTGATTATGCGTTAAGGATTGGTAGCTCAATATGACCCGTGAGCATGATTTCGTGTGTCATCGGCAATTTTTCTTCATGAATCATGTCCACATAAGTGTGCATTTTGTTCTTTTCAGGCGGTGATGAGTGGTGATGTGGCATCAATGCAACGTTTCTTCAAGCTTTTCCCCTTAATCAATGAACATTCGAGTGGTATAACACGTTTTGGAAATTATTTATGCCAAGAAATTCGAAAATTTGCTGAGTCAAATTACAAGGTATTTCTTCAATTTTTTTAAAATGATTGTCATGCATTTTCAATAGAAGTTTTTGTTGTAATGAGCATTTTTGATTCAAACCGATTATTTTTTGGTGCTGCAAAGGCACCATAACTGAAGAATAAAATCGTAGGTGCGATTAATGACCCCTCTTATTTCGCCACTCATTTATATACTCATTTATTTTTTTCTTTGTTTACTTATTTCGTTTTTTATTTTCCTTTAAAGAACTGATTTTGCATATTAATGGAATTGTCGATTTTGCATCGTAATGATATCGGGACGGAAGTTCCATCCATAATTATGATTGCATTTCTGTTTAAGCATAAACGCTAGATGAAGTGATTATATATGTTGAATGATTAGGTAATGCTTGCCGGTGGAACCGACGATAAGCGTATGAATGTGCTGTATGCGGATTCTTTAACGATGCTCTTCGAAGGTTGGTTGTTTTTTTTAAAATGCTTTCACTTATCAAGATGTTACAGGTAACATGTTTTTTAGAAGAGGTTGCTTGTTGAGGTATGGAGTATTTAAAATTATTGTTAACTCACTCATTTTGATGTATATCGCCGTTTGCTCTTTGTATGGTTTATAGGAGGGAATCACCTTAAATTTTTCACATTGGGACGTAAGCCGCTATAAATTCAACTTGTGGTATCGAACCTGTTACTAGTTGTTGTATTGTAGGACTCGCCGCCCTCCGCGGATCCCTACCAACATGAGGGTTCTAATGGATATCGCTTCTAAAATTTTTAGTTAGGCTGATGCTGAAGACACTTAGGAGAGGGCCGACTAGTAGAATTCTTTTTACTGTAATGGAGTTGTTCGCGCGTGATACGCATTTGTATTTATTTGGCATTAAAACCTCTGCCGTTTCGTACAAACTTGCGCTCAGATTGATGGTGTTTCCTTGAATATTTTTATGCTTATATTAAACGAATAATTTTTTGAGCGCATGGGAAGCGTAAAAGTAATATGAGCCTCATTTGTTGATGTTAAATCGATGGCTTAGTTAACACTTAGAAGGAGGAGAGGGATTGTAACCCAAAATTTCCTCGATTACGAGCTAGTTTTAGAATATCCTTCCCATGCCCCTCGCTTCGAATTTTATGGTTGACACTATTTTAAGTTCTTCAGAGAAGTGATTGTATAATCATTATGACATTTAGGTGGAGTGCGATAAGGAGTCGGAGCGTATAATCGCTGCTTTCATAAAGAACAGGCAATATGAAAGTAAAGCAAAACTGGTAGAGAAATGCTCAAGGAATCCTGACAAATATGCCTCCTCAGGTATGCCTTATGCTATATTTTTAGTTTACTGTAACATGGATTACCTATCATGCGTAAGTAGTGGTGGGTGGAAAGCTTGGAAATGTTACATTAGGAGTTGGTTCCAGTGTATTTCAAGGTTGCTTCTCATAGTACTACTATTTTACACTTCATTTTAGTAACATCACTTGGAATCAACAAGATGTTCATGTGGGGAGGACAGAAATGTGAGAGGTTCGGCTAACTTATTGAGTAAAGAAATACATAAGTACCTATGAGGTTGGAAGATTTCAAATATGACTGCTTTTAGTATGCGTGCTTTGTTGCATCGTATTCTCAGTCTGTTACATAGCTGTTGCACTTGCCATAATTGTGAAATATTTAACGATGTTGGTTACTTTATTGCAGAAAAAATGGATGCACTTGAATTGGATGTGGTCTTATCGGAGGTGACATTAATGCATACACGTGCCGAGCTGTATTGGCGTTATTTACGGCGACGTTTAGATGCAGCCAATGCGAAAACTGATTATATATATATATATATATATATATATATATAGCATAATGTGTACTGGGATTGTGAAACGAGGTTGTAATGGAGCACCATCTTCTGTTGCTCTGCAGGATAAGATTAGTGAATTTTTTTCTGCGAAAATATGGTATGAATGCATAAGATACCTGCAAAAGGATGAAGTTCGTGTTCGCTCCAAGTGTTCGATGTTTGAGATCCCTAACTTATATCTGTCGTAACCTCAGCCGTATTCGAAAGAAGATATTGTTTCATAGAAAATGTCTTATCGCATAAAAACGCTATGGTACAACACCTACAGTCGAATTGTTCATTCTGTCGACTGTAGGATGCCGGCATGGTCTTGCTCGATTTTTCTCCCACATCCACTGCTTTGGAGGTCATACTTTGTTCTGCTGAGGTGTTCATGTGGGCATCCAAGAGATTTCTTCCACTTCATAAATGCCATTGATTTTGCAAGAATTTTAGACATCTCATCGTGTTGCTTGCTGAGACAGTAGAAACGGAGCTAGCAGATACGTGGAAGAGTTCTTCCTTTATGTTCGTAGTAGTTACTGTTTATGAACCACTTCTGCCTTCCGATACTGTTTCATTGATTTTCCGTAACAAGTACTTAGCACAGGTTTTTTCGTCATGCATTTTTGAGATCAGTCATTCCTTTGAAAATGTTCCTGACGATGTTTCACGTTTTGCCGGAGACCAATTCATCGAGACATAAAAAATTAGATGGATATATGCGTTGTTGGCTCGTAATTAAATGTGTATATTTCTACCTCATAGATAGTTGTAATGCACTGTATAATCGGTGTTTGCTTTCTGCACAGGGTAATCGGTCTTTTGCGCACCCTTCATCCTTTCGAATATAAGAACCAACATAGCAAAAGGAACTAATTATTTCGGTGGGCGTCTAATCAATTATCAGCCGAGTTGTAGACTCCGTGCACGATGTAGTCACATATTTGCATTTGGCTGGGTTAAGCCTGGACCTATTTTTGTGAATAGAGAGTTGGCACATCGAACGCTGTCTGAATTTGGTTTGCATCTATGGCAAATGCTACGACATATCCAGCATAATCGAGATCGGTTAGCCGTGATAAGGAAGGACACATGATTTCTCACCACTGCATCTGCCACACCAAATTTCACTGCATTTACCCCACCTAATTGAAAAGAAACCCTCCGGGTACTGGTCTTTGCTTGACTTTTATTCTTGTTCCGAACTCTTCCAGATGCTTCCCACCTCGTATTTTTGCTCTGATTTCCTGTTCTTGCTAGTAGTGAGGCTAACTGTCGTTGGAGGAACACCTTTCTCCCTTAGTAGCTGTCATAGGATGTCCCTGCAAGGCCATCATATGCTTAGATGAAATTAATGGAAGCAGGTTATATATTCTGCGGTTGTCTGATTCTTTTTTGGATGAACTGCTGGAGCACGGTTACGTGCTTCACTATACTTCGTTCAGCGGTAAGCGTTCAACGATCATGTTCTCCGTGGCTTTGTAAACCACTTGAAAGGCTTATTCCTCTCTATTTCTATGGTTCGAGTTTTGAGCGCTTGCTAATCATGCGATCAATTGTTCAGGAACCGGTTCATAAGGTGCGCTCTCCATATTCCATACCTTTCATGGGGATAGCGCCCAACGGCCTCGATGATTTCTTTCGTGACCGAGTGTCCATACTGCAGGGATGTGGCTTCTTTGAACGAAGCTTTACTGTTTGACATATTAACGGAGGTGGAAATATTAATGCTGAAATAAAACTTCAGTATATTTAAAGAGAAAGGAGGCGACAAATGAAGATATGCCCGATGAAGATCGCCGTAGAATGGAGGAGGCTGCCACGAAAGAGAAGGTAGAACGTGATCGCAAACTGGACAATCTCCTCAACCGATCGTTGCTTGGAACAAAGATGCAGGTATAACGAACAATATTATTGCGGCAGTGATTCGTTTGTGTCTTTACCTACTACTGCATTTAATTTCTCTTATTTCTTTATATTACAGGGCTGTAGACTTCCGATCTTTTTTCGTATATTATTCCATTTGATTGAACTTTGGCTTAGATGCGAGTTTTTGTTTGTGTGATATAGCTATGGGACATCTTTCAAGGAAATAAAACTAAGCTCTGAAATAGCATACGCTGTACTTGTAGGTATGTATCATCACTTTTCTTGAAAACTTCACCATTGCCTGTGATAGTTAGTGCCTATGATACCACTTTGAAGACCAAGTGGGTGGCATGTTCGGATATAATTTATCACCGCAATTATTTCTAACAGTATGTTGATACTTGTAGTTAGTATTGACTTTAGAAGTGTTCCATGTTTAAGTCCGCCTACTAGCTTCAGGAGCTACTAGGTCGTTATATACTCATGGAAGAGTATTATATGAAGGAATCAGTGGCGAAGGCGATGAATATGGATACAAGAGAGAGTGATTCACTCACAAGGTTATTGTTGTTTGTGTCCAGTTTACATTATTTCGATTCGCAAATATAGAAGTGACGAATTTTTCATTTTAAACTTCAGGAAGTGCTGGTTTCAGGATTGTTCATAGTGAAATAGATCCATTATTTTTGTATGCAAGATGATGCTTAATTTAAGTTCGATGCTAGACGATGTGTTCTTCATTGTGCGCAAATGCGTACGCAGATCGTTGAGCTCATCATCGATTGACTGTGTATGCGCGATGCTGAACAACGGAGCCACCGCACTTGAAGTTGATTTCTTACAATACATTCATGCTGGTATTAAGGTTAGTTTTCCTGATCCCTCTTAATAGCGTGGTTTCTTTCTTCAGTACGCAGTGTAATTGGTTCACTTACCATCGTGGTGAGATTTTTAGTGGATTGTAAAGTTCACATTTTATGATCATTTTTCAGTTTTTACTTATTTTTCTATGTGTTCTTTCAGCATTTTTTTGCGTTATTTCGTGCAGTTGAAGTTAAAGACGGCCTATGAACTACTTTCTTATATTCTTCCTTGTATCCTTTATCAGTTTTGGGAGCTTTTCATGCTTCTATTTTCTAACTTTAATGCATATCTCGCATGGAATGTGGTCATATATGAGTCCACTAAAAGTAATAAATAGCTGCGTTTGTCAGCAATAAGATTCTTTAAGGCCGGATATCCAAGTGTCGGCTGGACTGCGGAAGCGTATCAAACGGCGCAAACCGCTTACAACGTTATCCAACATGGTAAAACTGTGGCAGATGCTGGTCCCGAGAAGCAAAAAGAGGTAGCAGCACTTCTTGGAAGAGAGAAAACGAGATGTTGTAGTCTGTTTTATTAGCATGAAATGAAGTATAAGAGTAGCTGAAAATTGTGGCCTTTGATCTTTGAATGGTTTCGCTAGTTGAGAGATGCTAGAATTTATAATGAATATATTGACGCGTAAGGTTTAGACAATTTTGGGATGTTATGATATCACACTTACGCGTTTTTGCTAGTATTATTACTTCCAGCTTTGAGCCGTTAGTTCATACGTACAAGTTTTAACCACAAAGAGAGGTAAGGGAGGGGGTGAAGGAAAAGGAGTTCTGTCGTACTCACAGGTGTCTAAAAATTTAGGAATAGGAAGAAGCTGGAAATTAGATGTGCGATAATCGTCACAGCAGTCTGGCAGCAACGTCTTTTGAGTGATGCACTGATTTATTATAGCCTCGAAATCTCTCATTCTGTAAGTACCGATAGATTGTTTCAGGCATTTCTTACCGCTCTCAACAACGTTCGTGCATCGGCCGATTGTATTAAAACATTAAAAAGGGGTTTAGCCGAAGATTTCGAGAAGCACCTCACTCAGGTATTCTTTTTCTTTACCGCTGAGTAAACATTTGGTAGATGCTGCACGTTTGTTAAGCATTATTGTTTTTTTCCACTCTCCACCTGCACGAAATTCTGATGACCGATACCACCCTTCACCTGAAGCAGAAGTATTAACAAAGATTGGCTGTACAGTTCTTGCTAAGGAGGTTTTGCATAAATTATGAATATCATTTGAATCAAACGTATTTTATGTGATTAGCAGGTAGAAGAGGATGATTACGAGATAGAAACATTCTTCAGCTATTTTCCATCAGCTTATATGTGAAATCAGGAATGGGCCAAATTATATACTTTTCATTAAAGGCATTCGTTTTTTATCATAAGCTCTGAATCACTTTTTTGATCACTCTTTTTAACAATGAATATTTGGCAATGAATAACTCAGGATCGCCTTAGTTGAATTAAGTATGCATTTCATATGGGCTTGCACGATGTATGTCGTAATTTTAATTCTATTGATATATTAATTAGATGGAGCGTAAACTATCTTTTTTGCTTTTAGATGTAGTGAACATTATTGGGCAACCACGGTAGTTCTTCTTTTAGAAGCAGTTATTGCTCGCATATAACGGTTATCTTTGTTCAGTTGACGAATTTGGAGAAGGGCAAATTGGAAAATGCAATGGCCCAATTCGACGATTTAGCGCGCAGGTTCGATAACGCTGCAAATATCGGCGTCGAAAAGTTATGTGCCGCTGCTTTCCGACCGAAACTTAAAACGAGGTGATTTAACTAAGATATCGGCATATCTCAAAGAAGATATTTTGTGTTCACGTAGAGAGGAGGTCAGGGTAGAGGAGGATGTTGTGATTATGAGGAGGGAAAGATAGTTATAATTATGGGAGGTCGATTGAACAAAAGGAAAGTTTTGATTATGAGGAGGAGGTTGAATAGGGGAGGCTTTCTAATTATGAAAAGGGCATTGGATAAAATGGGGAGAGGTTTCAGTTATGAGTAGAGGAAAACTGAGTAGGGTAGGGTGTTTTGATGATGGGAGGAGTGCACGGGGGGGGGGGGTGTGTTTTGATTATGAGAGCGGGACTGAATTGGATAGGGATATTTTCATTGTAATCGAGGGAAAAGTAAATGTGCCGCGTGTTGCGCTGACTTTTTAATTTTTTTCTAAAGGTCTAACAATTCACACGAACGGTAATGATTATACGAAGAAGGAATGATGGGTGGTAAATTTTAATTTTGGTTTTCATCTTTTAAGATTTTTGTGATTTTACGGGTTGCAATAGCTGGTAGAAGTTTCCGTATGATTTTAGATGAGGGTTTTTATGAAAAGCGATATGCCATTAGATGCTAACAATTCATTTATCGAATTTATTTGTGCATGAGATGTTACGCTTTACCTTATAGTGTGGTTTATTTGATCGATTTTTTGAGACGGTACAATAAAGAAAAGTTAGAAAATCTCTTCATGAACATCAACACGCATAGCAATTCATTTCATAAATACTGCGATCGCTTTGAAATGTTTTCACTTCTAAATAATTGCAACCTTGAGAAGATGCCATGATGTGTTGTTTGCTAAATTTAGTGTGGAGTTATATCTCGATGTGACTCACTCACCAACGGAAAGTGAATTCGCTGATTTCGAAGCCGTCGATCCGTTCATGGATGGTTTTATTGCATCGTTGGATAAGCAGTTGGCAATGTTCGAGCCACTTTTGGTGCCTGCTAACTATCAGGTTCTATCTTTCATATTTGATGAGCATTGGTTGCAGTAGTGGTCATACAGCTCGTGTAGGAATCAAAAAGGTTGCTACGAAGTAGTTCAGTAAACCAAAAATTCAAAGTTTTACTCTGTGAGAATAAGAGTAGGATGAAAAAGCATAAAAAAAGGTAAATATGGATGTTCATCTAAAGAGAGAAAAGAAGACAAATGAATAAGTAATGGTTAAAATGAAAAACAAACAAACATGCATTAATGAACAATATCACCTGTCGCGCAGAAATCTGATTCGTCTAACAATTCTTTGAACTTAGAAATGAACTCTTTAATCCCGAGTTTTTCAGTTCTGTATATCTCCAAGATTTTTCGCTCACTTATCATTGAGCTGAAAGTCCGCGATGATAGAAATGAATTAATAAACTGATAAATCTATGAGATGGCATTAATGGTGAATGCGCTTTGTTCGTTATCTTCATTTCTGAAGTTGTTACCGATTGCCATTCACGAACAGAAGCTTTTATAGATTTTCATGAAGGTACTCGGTCGATGTTTATAAAATAGAAAAGTTGATTTCGAAGCGATTGAATTTTATTCGGAGTTTATATAGTATAATGACGAGGTATGCGAGAAATGCGAAGTAATCTTCTTATGGCGGGATTTCATGGGAATAAAAGTGCCGCGGTAGTAGAACCCATGGGACTGCTTGTAACTAGAAGGTCGAGGTTCGATTTCATTTGTGAGTAAAGTTTCCCACTTATTGCTGTAATGACCTTTTATGACCTACGATTCAGGAGCTTTTATCGTCGATTTGTGCGGAAGTGAATCGTCAGTTAGAGCGTGTCATACTGAAGAGCAGTTTCAATCGCCTTGGTGGATTACAACTGGATCGTGAATTTCGTTCGCTGACGTCATATTTGACAGGAATAGCTGGTTGGATGCTGAGGGAGAAGTGCGCCAGACTGTCTCAAGTATGTTTTACAGGTGTTTGATGGGTTTGGAGACAAAGGCTGCCGATGAGGGGGAGGGAAGCGGCTAATTTCACTCTCGATATTGATAGGTTTGTTGCCTATTCATTCCAATTTTTTTTCGCCGTGATGTTCCCGTCAATATTCTGGAAGCCGTCACTTTTACGAAGCTTGATACTGTTGTAGTCATTTGGTTTTTTGAGAAGGGATGAATTGAATTCGAGCGGGAAAGTCGGCTTTTAAGCGTTAACTTCGTGTCTAAAATTTCTTATCTTGAGGTGAATTTGAAGTCACCACTCCTTCTTAGGTTTTTCTCATCTTCCTCCACGCCTCCTTCACCCTGAACAGGCTAAGTTTTTGTGATTGTAGCCTCTGCCTCTATGAAACCACAGCGGTGATGGAATAGTTGATGTCTTGGAGCATTCCACTGGTTATAAACTGCAAATTGTTGGTTACTTAAACATGCAGATTCGATCTGTGGTAGTTATGTTAGCAGCGCTTGAACTATACTTCTCTGAAGAGTTGCTGAAATCATTTTACGTCTAAGAAGCATAAAAGCATATGTGGATTTTATTCTTTAATTCTCGTATACATTTTTGGGCAAAGTTTCTTCTGTTATCTTTGCCATATAATTCATCTTCATGCGTCATGCTTTATTCAATAATTTCATATCATTTTTTAATTCCTTTATTCAACAAATATTATTATTTGATACAGTCACCTCTTCATTTTTGTTAAAGATTTGCTTCTTTTCAGGTGGTATCTTTAATTAACGTGGAAAGTGTTGATGAGGCGATAGAGTTCTATCAGCAGCTGCAACAACACAACCGTTTATTGAGTAGCGAAGAGGCGAAGAAGATACTTGCGCTCAGGAATGACCTCCCTTCTGAAGTCGTTAAATCTGCGCGTTTTTGAGCGATGCCTTGTGAATGCACTATTGCAGGTTGTGCGAAAATGAGGCAAGAAGATTTACGAAACCTCTTAGTTCGGTCGACTTCGAGTTGGGGGCAAACCTCATAAAGAGAGGACTGTAGAGGGAGGGGTGAAAGGGCGTTGTTTAGCCATCAAATAAAAATAATATTCGCTTATCGAGAAAGGTTGATATTCTACGGTCAAAACAAATACATGTGACCGGTCACGGAGAGTGCATTTTACAAAGGTTAGGAAAAAATTTTTTTGTGTGAAACCGGTTAAGCAGTAAATTTCAGAAAGAAGTAATTTCACTATCTGAAAACAATGTTTACAAAAATTCTTATTTGAATTGAAATCAGGTCTTTCTCGAAATAGTTGATGATTCCCATGCATTCTCCAATGCGATCATTGTCAGTGATAAAAACGCCTTTTATGCAAAAACTATTTGTTTGTTTTGTTCCGTTGTGGATTTTTTTCAAACTATGTCAGTTTCTTCTTTCCTCATTTCCTTCATGTTTATAATCAATACCACTATGTTATATGTGAGTGTTTGTTTGTTTGTTTGTTTGTTTGTTTGTTTCTAAATATGCCTGATCGTTAATCAAATATATTCATGTGGGATAATATGGGTTGTTGAATTTAAATGGCAAATAAAATTTGCATTTTTATATGTGTCTAAACAGTATAACAAAACATATGCATCTCGTTCGAGCACAGATTCGTTCTACTTCCGGCATGACTTCTTTTCCTCGGTAGCTTGCGCTGTGTGACGGGCCATCTCTGTTTTGACATTCGCCATGTGGCATGTTGATGGTTTCCGCATTTTGGAGTTACACAGTAGTACGATGTGCTTGGAGCCGATTAGCGAGGTGGAGTTCATGTGGTGTAAAGCTTTTGTCAAGGCTGAGTAGTTCCGCCAAGCTTTATTGGAAGCATTTTGATTGTTTTTTCAGTGGACATACCCTGCAAAAAAATTTTATTCATTGTTACAATGGTAAAGCATCAGCCGACCTTATAAGTGAGGCAAGCTTCGTTCGCATTAAGCATGGAAAATAATGCGTTGATGTGAATTAGTTAATACTGCCATCTTACCAAGATCACGAACTACGTTAAACTCATATTGCACTGCGCTGATAAAGAGCGCTCAAATCTACTATCAGTCTTGTGCCACAATCGTGCCACGAATAAAGCGCTTTGGAATAAAGTGCTTTCTAAGGTAATAATGGTTAGAGTTGGGAAGTGGTTGGGGAAAGAACGGGTGAGGAGGGAGGAATGATCACCCATAAATAGTAACCAACCATTTACCGTCTCTCTTCCACACCAAGTTTCTTTTCTTCTTTCTCTTTCAAAAGTGAACCCCTCAATTTTTTTCCCTGCTCAGCACTCATTTTATTCAACGAAAGATTCTACTAAATTTTCGTCATATGAGATTAAAACTGCATAAGTGATAGAAATTCAAATGATTGATTAAGAGGTTTGTTTTGTTAGGTGACCTCTAATTCTTCGATTTTTTTTTCCATATTTTCTGCACAACTTAAATGTCATTCTGAGATTATTGTGTTTATGCACATTTTCATACGTGTGTACCTCCTTATCCAACAGTTCCAACTCAGTGACCATTAAAGATGGGCTCACGAAATTCGATGGTCTACCTCACACCCCTATATCGAATTTCATATCGGTGTCAAGACCTTGAAGAGACTTGTTAGTAGTCGTATGCGTCTAAACACGCTCAAAATCTGCATACATTTTCCAGTCATCGGTTTGCGCCTTACCACAAGTCGAACAAGAACAAGTGGGATTGACGACATCTACTGGTACTGTTGGGTGTGGCATCAGATAGCCCTTCTCATCGTGACGTTAAGTAAAAGCGTGTGTAGTATTAACCAATACTGGCGGTGTGATAGCTAAGCAGTACCGACATCAGTAATGCTTAGTAGTACCAATAGCAATAAAAAGCACGAATCGCAGTGATATGTGGTGCTCATTAGAATTGTTGTAGACTAAGTTAGCTTAACCACATTTAAAGTTTTTAAACCACTTTTAGCAGTAGTATGCAATTTTAAGCGAAACTTAGCAGTTCTTTCGATTGTGCTGGTAATAGATATTATAACCAGCGGCAGTTGGCGTTGGTAATGGCTGGTTTATACCGGCAAACCATAAGCAGCAGCAAACAATGCTGAACTTGATAGCAAGTATTTCCGTTATAAGTAACAACAAATTGTTTTTCTTGTTATTTCTACTCTAGCTAAATAACAGTACGAATTGTTTTCGCTTTCAAAAGTTTTGCGATTGTCCGTTTGATCATCAGCTAGGGTTCCCCAGCTATACAAATGAGGAATAGGGATCCAGGTAACTCCCCACTCCAGCTTTGTCAGGAACAAAGTCATATGCCATTTCATTATTATTTATTATTCACTCCTCAAACCATGGAAGAAAACTTCGGTCTCCAGCAACACAACCCTACATTCATCGTCGCTTCAGCTAGATGTCAACTATATAGACTTTTGAAACACACAGATGTACGTGTAACCTATGCGCATGTTTCTCGCAAGCAGTGCATGCATGGATGGGCGATTATAAAAGTTGTCAGTCCCTCTCCAGCTTTGTCAGGAACAAAGTCATATGCCATTTCATTATTATTTATTATTCACTCCTCAAACCATGGAAGAAAACTTCGGTCTCCAGCAACACAACCCTACATTCATCGTCGCTTCAGCTAGATGTCAACTATATAGACTTTTGAAACACACAGATGTACGTGTAACCTATGCGCATGTTTCTCGCAAGCAGTGCATGCATGGATGGGCGATTATAAAAGTTGTCAGTCCCTTAACTGATACCGATTCGCCAAATTGGGCAGTTATGCGTAAAGGATGTGGGAGGGCACATGGATATACTTTCCTCATAATCAAACGAAGAGGCAATAATTTTCTAGGAAGATTGGGAAGTTAAAGGACTTCGAATAATTACTGCTGTTTCCATCATCGAGGCAAGTAAATCTACAAGTTGAGAAGTAGACCTGCAATGTGAAATTTACTCAAAACGCGTCAGATTCATAGTTCACACACATCCTAATTGGTATATCAATCGAACAATCATGTGATATTCTTATGAAATCGATTTAAATGATTGCTGTTGGAGGAGAATCGTTGAGATGAGGATAACATTTCGGCGATTTTTTCATAATTCATTTGAGTGGCAAGTTCGAACGGTGTTTCGCCGGTTTGATTCTTTAGTGTCACATCGGCTCCAGCATCAAGTAAACTCTTCACAACTTTCTCGTGACCAAATAAAGCTGCAGCATGTAGTGCCGATTCACCATTCTGGAAAAAAAGGCCAGTTATTATAGTTATGACAGCAATACCGTTGAATTATTTTATCATAGTTGTTTTTTTTCACTTTTATATTAGGTAGAAATAACGTTGCTTCCGAAATATGCAAAATTCCTTCCTTCATCTCATATTATTTTACCACCAAGAAATAGAAGACGAACTTTCCGTACGATCCAAAAAGAGTCCGAAAATTCAAAAGTACGAAACAAACAGCACGTAGTTCAATGCTGACGAATATATATAATTTGCGAAGAACATAAATCACCGAATTTCGTGCAGTAAAAAAGGATAGAGAAAGCAGAGGAGGCCTCTTAACTTGGAGTAGGCTCAGTATACCTTGTAAACGTTCCTTTAAACGATTTGCTGTACTGCACAGAATACTGACGAAAAATGACGGATGTTCAAAGATGGAATAAGTGCCAAAAAAGCTATAACTTCGCGGCTAGTGGGATATGCACTTTTTTTCAGCTAACCTCTCCTTGAGTGATAAATTTTTTATGTTGATATATTCATTGAGCATAAGAACACCATTTATAATAACCAAAAAATATTGTATGTAATCATTACGTATATGATTCATTTCCTTGAATATATTATAACGCATAGTATCGTTTCAATGCACTACGGCCAGCCGTAATAGAAATAACGAAATATTTTGGTTAAACCTGCAGAATGCCTTTATTTGCACCCGTTGAAATAAGCTCATCAACGATACGTGAGAAGCCTTTATGTGCAGCTTTGAATAATGCTGTAGCACCATCGTTACGTGCACAATCACGTTGACCAATCGCTAAGAGATAGTGCACCACATCATCCCAACCCAACTGACATGCCATCCAGAGTGCATTTACACCATCCTAAAATAGAGAGCTCGTAACTCTATTGCAATTCTAATTGAGTGAACAGCACTAATATTTATTTGTTTTGGTGAGTTGAACTATTTTGATGATACTTTCTTGTTGCAACTTCATCATTTCTCGTCGAACCGATTATAGAAACTCAAGTTCTGAACGTTGACCTATACGGATGCATATGTCGAAATGTAACAGAAGCTTTTCGTGTTAAGACTACGGTGTTACGGGTGATCATTTCTCGATGGATGCATTGGCAAGAGAATTATTGAACATATAACACGATCACTATGTTCATGAATTATCAAATGTTATTTTAATGTGGAAAATTACTTTCATTCGCAATATTCCTAAGAGATAACTTTGAAACTATTTAAACACATTTTAAATTACTTAACTTTGAAACTATTTAAACACATTTTAAATAACTATCTTAAAAATAAGCATAACATATAAAAGTTATCAACTACGCGATTAACATATAACCATTCATTTTCTTTTCTATCTGACTAACAAATAAAATTTTGATATATTGTAAAAAAAAACTTTCGATAAACAAACACTGCGTGGAATAAGTGAACATCCATATCGTAATAGAGTTCGCATAGTTTCGAGATGACCATTTTGAGCGGCAAGAAACACCCCATTAGCACCATCGCTTAATTGGCTATCAACTGAGGCTCCGTTTTTGAGTAATATTTCTACCACATCTGTATAACCGTTTTGAGCAGCACACAATAGTGCTGTACCACCATCCTGCAATTTGTCCTACAATTGATGGAGGAGTTTTTTTCGAACAAGAAGAGATCGACATATATGCTAAGAACTGATCTACACGATAAGCCACTTGTGGAAAATTTTAACACCGATAGCTTTATTCTTTCAACGGCGATTCCAATAAATTAGCAATAAAAATATCAACAAGCAATCGCTATGAGTAATACAAATCTTGTAAGTATTTCACATGACTGTAAATCCTGAGAAAATGGTGCAAGACAACTGATTAAAACGTTAGCGATTTCGTGCAAAGAATAATATGGTTGGAGAATGCAAAGAGAGGAATAGATTATAAATAGAATAAATTTTTCTCGAAGTTTGTGATTTAAAATATGAGCTTGTTCTAGGAGTTTCTGATATAATAAGTGGTGATTTTGCATTTAATTGAGAAAACTGGAGAAAAAAAACCTTACATCCATTTGCAAATCGACTGTTGCATTATGACGTAATAGTAAATTCACAATTTCATAATGGCCATTTTGTGCGGCGATCAGTAGAGGTCGAATACCATCCTAGAAAGCATATACGGCTAATTTGCATATTAAAACATTCGTAGTCACACATATCGAGGTCAACAATCAAAGATCAACGACCACAGACCTGTGGTTGCGTGAAGCTCCAAAAAAAAAAAACATTTTAGGCACAACGATGATGAGACAGCCTTCAGAAGACATTTTTGTAACGATAACGAGACAGCCTTCAGAAGACATTTTTGTAACGATAACGAGACAGCCTTCAGAAGACATTTTTGTAACGATAACGAGACAGCCTTCAGAAGACATTTTTGTAACGATAACGAGACAGCCTTCAGAAGACATTTTTGTAACGATAACGAGACAGCCTTCAGAAGACATTTTTGTAACGATAACGAGACAGCCTTCAGAAGACATTTTTGTAACGATAACGAGACAGCCTTCAGAAGACATTTTTGTAACGATAACGAGACAGCCTTCAGAAGACATTTTTGTAGCATGGGATCTGTTGAAGCTCAGTGCAAATGTTGACCCCTAAATGACGCTTCGAGCTCAAGAGGCACTTTCGTGGCGAAATCCTCGAAATTTGGCAATTTAAGCATCAGCCTTCAGAAGACATTTTTGTAGCATGGGATCTGTTGAAGCTCAGTGCAAATGTTGACCCCTAAATGACGCTTCGAGCTCAAGAGGCACTTTCGTGGCGAAATCCTCGAAATTTGGCAATTTAAGCATGTACCCGATCCAGGTGAAGTGCAATGGTTATATTTATACCTGCATCGTGACAAAATTCGATTTTCCTGCCCTCTAGTCTTAAGCTGTTCCATGCCATTATCAAATGAATTATCCCATGAATTAATCCCAGAACTACTAGTTGCAACAAAAATTGTACTACATAATTTTATGAATCTAATAATGTAGTTCAGAGTAGCTAGGTAATAAACATTCGTTCGTTGATTTATTAACAATATTTAACTGTGGCAACAAATATGGAGTGACTACGACTCACTTGAGTTTATTCAAGTAAAGAAATAAGGCAAATACCGGTCCGCAAGCATCCGGTGAAGCGCCTTCCTTTAAAAGCAATTGTACTGCAGCGGTTCGTCCGTTAGCGCATGCCCATATCAATGGTTTCGCTGTATCCGCCATCACCTGTTACAATGCATAATTTTCAAAGATTAGTGGAGGAACGAAGGAAATGAGGCGGGGCAAGCAGCTCCGAGAAAGAAAGAGAGAGGAAAGGGGAAAAGGAATGAAAGAGGAAAAGAATTTGCAGCAAAGGCCGCCGAATAGGTAACTTTTTCTGCACCGAAATAAAAATATCGCAAATAAAAATATCGGCACCAAATATATCCACTCAAAAAATTGGCAAAGAAAATTCCATACATCATGCAAATACTTTGAAAATATGTAATGAAAACTCATAAAGAATTTCTTTAAAAAAAGGGCGATATGAGTAGTTGTTATAGGTGCGAGCACAATATGCGCTTTTTTGCAATCTGCTCTATCATCTAATTAACCCATTTGTCGAGTTATCCACAAATAATAAAATATAAGGAACAAAACGGTTATATTTGAGCTGATTCGGTGAACTGTACACATCCAAAAAGATTTCTTCACGTGACTCGAAGTGTATTATGTAAATTCGACCGATTGTAAAACGGACGAAATTTTTCGCATTTTTAGTCAGTAACTCTTCTTGATGATAATGGATCAATTTGAGAGCTAAGAAATTGAATTATTTTCTGCAATACTCAATAAGATCCCATAATTCTAATAATAATAGAGTAGAAACTGCGGGACATAGAGGCAAACATACACGTAATTTGCTATATTATTTGTAAATGAAAATGGGAAAAAAGGTTTTAAAAAAATCGTTGTATTTGTCAAGTTAAAATAGTGTCTGTTATGAGACGGTTTTTTCGAATGTTGTTGTTTGTGCGCGTCAACAATTGTCGTGTGTTCAGAGCTTTATTTGCTTAGTGTTGTGGTGTTTATTTGCGTTTCACTTCACTCCACTACTATGGTAAACATTCAAAACACTATCCATTTTTTCTCGTCGATTTCTATGCACCTCCACTACAAAAGGGGTCTTTTTTGACAACAGGTATACTCCTTCGAATTATCGATATGCGTATATTAACCTTCTAACATTCATTATAAAACATTACAAAGAATCAAATCGTCTTGCAGTAATCTACATGGAGAATCTGAGTATACGAAAGACTATCATATATATATATATATATATATATATATATTTATATATATATCGCAGAATGGATACTCGTGGAGCATATTGTTCTATTTTGAGAGCATTTCTGCTTTCAGAGCATACGAAGTAACGTTTTAAGCGAACGTCGGCACAGAAATGGAATAGTTTAACCAACATTTCAGCACATGATGATATTTAATACCTGACTATGGGAATATGCTGAGACATTAAATAAAGATTGCATCTTTGTAGTGGTGTCCTCTTGACACAAAACTACTTCATGTAGTATCGACAAAAATCATATCCTCTATCGATGAGGCATCTTTTTGGCGATGTATACATGATGTTCTATGGGGTATTTTCATTCCTATTATATATTACTGCAAGACTGTTGGTCCTTGAAATGTTCTGTGTGCATGTGAAGATGAACATGAAAATAAAAATGAATAAAAATAAAAGTAGATAAGTATATATACATTAATGTAATTTACAGTTTTTATCAATGTTTGTAAACGTTCATTACTGTTCATTAAACTGCTTGAACTATTTAGTAGCGTAAGTCATTTTTTAATTACTTCATGCACCTGCGCAGACCTTATCAAGATTGCAGGTGTGTAAGCGAACAGTACAGATACTCAAGGAGCAATGCTGTAGGAAGCAATTGGAATTCCGAGTAATAATGATCTTTTGCTTGGAATAAAATATGCTTATTGCAAAACAATTGCATCCCAGCTGTCACTAACGTATAAAAATATTTCGATGAAAATATGCATCCTTATTACACTCGTGAATTGACTATATATGTTACAGAGTCTTCAACCTTTCTATTTTATAGTATTCTTGCGTAGTTGCTTACAGTATTGTCATATCAGTTCATCACTCTTATTTTCCTTAACAAACAAACATTTATATAGATCAGCAAGGGGATTAAATTCAGCTTGTATTTGTTTGACAAGACTAACTGTTCTTTGTGGTCATTTGGCGACCACTGATCCATCAACATTGATGAATGAACCGTTTTGTGATTGAATAATGCAATTAGTAAGCGTATCTCATTTTCATTTTATCAAATGCAAAACACATAAAAATGCGCTCATCATATGCGTTTATAATCAATTTTTACAAATATTTTCTAAGGCATTCCCTCATATAACTAACAATATTTGTTGAAAAAATTGAAAACGGAAACAAAAGCAAATCAAATAAAATCATTAAAATATGTCGTTATTCGTGAAGTGTGCAAATCTTGCAATCAAACGTATTTAAAAGATTCGCCTTTAAAACCATAAAAATATTTAAAACGGATTTTTAAGAATCGGCTTAAAGAACGCTTAAAATTGTACCCTCAAATTACAGCAACATATATAAACCTATTTGAATAAATATTTTAGTAAAAAATTACATCAGATTCTACCGCGGTATCCTAGCTCACGAAAGGAGAGTCTCATATATCGTTGACTTCTTCATCATTGAGATTGGGCATGAAAATCGAAATATGTTGAATGTCGCCAGGCTTCACTCTTACCTCTTTCCTCATCTCTCCTCCTCTTGTTTTGAAGTGATGAAGATGGGGTGGGTGGTGCTAATAAAAATCGTTACCTGTCCATTAACTTAGCATTTTTCATTTCTACGTTTTTATGCAGTTGCTGATAACACGCTAAAAATGCATTTCATCACACAGATTCATTTGTCATCGTCGTTGACCTGGGCTATTTTTCGGAGAAATTACATATATTGCTTCTTTCTCTAACTTTCACTTATACTTTACAAAGAATATTCTCATGTTTTACACTCGATGAACGTTGATGATAAGGAAATAGCAAGAAAAGATCAAGATTAATCATTTTACTTACCTTCATTCACAGCCGATTCAGTTGAAGCAATTTGCAAACGAACTTTTCCTCCTCAATCCATTTTTATTGCATAACTGTACAAAATCGCTTGTTGTTAAGTATCAGCGTCACATGCAGTTGTAGTAATATGGCGTCAAGAGGTGCTCGTTGCGTCGCCTCGCTGCAGTTCACTGTAGTTTACAGAATACACAAAACACAATCCAACTACCGACCCAGCAACCTGCTATTAGTGCAACAATCCGCACACAAAGCAATTATTTCCGGTTGCTATGCGTATAGCTGTGGCCTCTAGTTGCGCTAGACTGCTATATTCTGTCATTGTGGTTAGCTGGGACAGATATCTAGTGGCTCGAGTGGAAATTCATGGTCTCGAAAAAAAGTGACTCAAAATTGTATTTTGAGTAACTATTAGAATTACTCGCTATTTGTGAGTTTTATCAACAACCAAGAAGACAAAAGCAGTATCGATATTCAGTTGTTTATGCAAACTGCAGCGATATTCCCTTCGAACTGCAATAAAATCATAGTTGATGGATCATAGCAAATTTGTTAGTCTGAATGTATGAATAGATGAAAAACATTGACTATCCCTAGATGGAATAGAGTGATTGCTCGGATTTCAAAGATCTATGGCATCGATGTTTTGCAAAAATTTTCGCTGATGATGAAATCGCCTACAAATTGCAGTGAAGTACTTTGGCCAATATGTTTAATTTTCCTCAAAAAAAAAATTTCCTAACTTTCCCCTATAACTTAGTACTGTTCATAACCGAGTTTTTCTATAACTTCCATGTTCTAGCTTTTTTCCTTTTTCTGCTTTCCAAGTATACATAAACTGCATATACATCGAACAAGGTCCAATTAGGCATTCGACGAAATGAATAAATAGCCCATTATTTACACGTCGTCTGCAGAATACAAAAGCAAGCACAAACTGAGCCGTAAATTGATGAGGAGGGAGAGAGAGGTGGGCAGATGGGCCTAACTATTCAAATACGACGATGCCATTGAAGTCGAGGCTTTTCTATCGAGTGACGGTTTTGGCAAGAATAGTTACGTCTATGACTTATTCATAAAGTAATACAGCTTGAATACCTAGCTGATTCATAATAATCTTTGTCGAGGTGATTTGATGAAATATTGGGAAGCTCCCACCCTTTATAATTGCCAAAAATTTTTTTACAAATCTCCCCACCGAGAAAATCGCCAATGCTTTTGGTATGAAACGCTTCATTTGAATGTGACTGGTTTTGAGATGGGATATACTATTGTGAGAGTGGATTCATCGCCCAAAAATTTGGGCAGAGATAGTAGTAGATCGGCGGCAGCCATTGTCAAGATAAGTGATTTAGAATGCTGATCTTTCGCAGATCCAGTTTCGTAACAATATCCGTTGAATTTGTCGCCACTCGTTCTACTGCAATTTTAGTTCCCCTTAATGCTAAGTCGATTCACTTGATTTTAACTCATAATTGTAGAATTGACGATGGGCCAAGAATTTATAAATTCTTTCAAACATCGTTTGGTGATGATATGTTTGGCAGTTTTGACGATGTCCCATCGGGTGTTGAAACGCTGCAATGTGAGACAGAGATTGTCCCTAATCGCCATCCCCACGCAGTCTATGGTTAAACAATTTTTTGTTATTTCACGCTGCATAGCAAAAGAATATAGTAGATGTAAATATTTCTGTGACCATTGTATAGAATCCGATACGGGTGTTTATTTCTAATGATACGATGCGTGAGCGAGAGGAACATATATCGGTGCAATTTGAGTAGTATAGTTATCGAATTCGTGTGCTGCTGTGTGCAGATATGAGAGCGTTAAATAAACAAAATAGGACACCCTTTAAGCACTTGTTGACGTTTATGTGAAATTCCATCGAGCAATTCGCCAGCCAACTGCGCCATCATTTCCATAATTTACAATTTTTTTTTAGAATGCATGAAATAAATATTATAAAACCATGGACTGATTAAATTGTGGCATTAAAACTTCACTTGCATTCTCAAGGAGTTGATGTTCTGAAAAGATGTTTCGTCTATTCATCGAAAGTCTCCTCAGGAGTGGCTGTCACAAGATGGTTTCCATCAATTAAAATTTACTTCAAATTTTATAGCACATTTTGTGCAAGTTCATTCAAAAACCAGAAGAAAAAAGACAAAACCTTTTATATGTATGTTTTCTTCTCTTGTTGCTCATTTTCTTCATAGCCGTTATAACGCCTTATAACATTTTCTTCACCACTTTAAAAGGGTCTCAATGAATGGCTATTTGAATTGTTTTATTGTACCACATAAAGCATTTAATTGAAACGAATACTGGAAACACTCTTATATCGATTCGACGATTTTAAAAGTTACCCGGATATACAACAAAATGTCAGTTCAATTCTGGTGCATGGCGTAATGCGCCCACCGCAGTGTCGCATAATGTACGCACATGAACTGACGGAAGTTCATAACGCAAGGTTGATGACCATCCACAACGTCCGCGGTAGCTCAGTGGTAGAGCACTCTCCCGGTAAGCGAGAGGTCTCGGGTTCGTCCCCGTCTGCGGACAACCTTTCATTGGTCATCAAAACACCCCATTATCATTCTCAGTCTGAGGCGGACTTCATTTGTCTCATAACTCAAAAACATCCAACATGAATGGGCACTAGTAAAGAAATTAGGATTCTTTATCTAGCTAGATTATAAACTACTTTTAAAATTTTGCTTGAAACCGTAAATTTTTTCGTTAATTTTTTTTTTTTGATTTTTTGGTAATTGAATGAATTACACGATGTATAGTTAGTTCATGAGGGGATAAAATTTCGTAAAATTATTTGGATATTTTTGCCGGAATTTGTGTGCTTCCTTTTTTTGTATATCCCTCCTATGAAACATTTCTCTCATAAACACTCAATATTTACTAGGCCTTTGGATGAACTCGAGGATTCATAGAAAGCTGTGTGTTAGAAATATTTATTTATTTGAGAGTTCAATTTAATTTTTATAATTTTTTAAATTTCTTCCTCAAATATAGATATTTCAAGAATTTTTTCTCAAGGATAGACAGATAGAAATAGTAGGAAAGAGCGAGAAAGCTGGAAGACGAGATTGAAAGTAAACTTTTCGGTTGCCTAAATTGTTGAATATTTGTGATGATGCTTTAATTCATTCATAAAGAAACGAGCGTTTCGTGGATGATAAACCGGTCTCCAATTTCGTTGAGATCGACTTGTGACTATCTCTCGAAACCATTCAAAACTGCTTTATTTATGTTTGTTGTATGATGCAACGATATACAATAATCGAAATAGAATGATTATATTCGTTAACGAAAACGTGCTTAGCGATTTATATCCTCTCTAAGCATTTCGATCAACCAAACCGACGGATCACATTTTATGCGTTTGTGGAAATTTTTGCAAAAGCTATCTAGAGCAATGTAATGCTGATATGTTGATGTTTTTCAACATTTGTTTAACTGATTTATCATTGATAATTTGAAAAGAAAACTAAATGTTGCCTTTATATCTTAACAATCCGATTGCTTATACTGCTAGCCTTATAAAGGATAAATCCTTCCTAATCCGATCGCTTAAAAGCAGAAAATGAAATGAAGTAAATTGCGTGAAACCATTTTGGCATTTGTTAATGTCAGGTTGATTGATTCGTCGAAGTTGACACCTTAGCGTGATATAGGAGGTAAACCCGATACCCAATAACTTTCGTGACTCTATCTTCGATCGCTTTCTAATTTAAAATTCGCAAAGGCAAATAGTCATAAACAACTTGTACATTGAATGAGAAGCAAATGTTGTATTGAGCGTGCTTTTATGTGGTTTTTTCATGTTCTCTTCTCGCTCAATTTTAATGGCCAACTTTTCACTGCAATAATAGCTTTGAAGTTTGGTTGAGAGCAACTTTTTCACCTCCCTTGCTTTTCCTTTCCGTTTGTGTGCCCTAAAACAGCCCTCTTTAATATTCCAAGGGATTTATACCTAGTGAATATCGTATTTGGGAACAGTTCGTATTTTCTTGATAGAATTCGAACCCAGCTGAATTTCAAAAGCGGATTTCCTCTTACCATTTCTATTTACGAATAAGCTCACCACTTAATTAATCTTGAAAATTTTTGACAAAACCACATTTTCTAATTTCAACAATTATAAATTTAGCAATGAAATTGCTTAATTATATCTATATTTGTAAGGTAGACCAGTCGGCTATAGATCAAGCGGGAATAGTGCACCTTGCAAGATGAGTCAAAAAAGGTCAAGGTCGTTCAGGCAGATCAAACGACTGCCTAGCATGCATTGTGAGGCTAGTCTGAGGCAGAATCGGGAGGATATAAGAGAGCTTCTAGAATCGGGAGGATAAGGATATAAGAGAATATAAGGCTCGTGTATCCACTCCAGCTTCTAGACTGGTCTAAAGGCCGAGTGGAAGAGGCTGGGCGCTGAAGTGCACTAGGTGATCAGCGGCAGCGTGGAGTTCGACTGCGGGATCGCGCCGACGATTAAAGCTATCTCTAGTGTCTCTTCGTGTTTGTCACCTTACTGTATAAGTGTGATAAGCTGTGCCCCTTATACCTGTGTTGTCTCAAAATTTACTCGGCCGCATCTCGACAAAGGGTGCAGATTCTCATGGAGACCTAGACGACTAGACGAGCCAAAGGGATGTGATCTTTACAAATTAACGCAAAATAATTATTCATTATTTTGAAAGTAAATGCATACTGATATATCATTAAGGCATGAGCGCCTGCAGCGAAATGGGATGTTAGCACAATTAGTCGGAACCATTGAATTGCCGGGTACAGAAAGGGAATATCTCGCTCGCTCTTCCTTTTCATTTTTAAAGAAATTTTTGGTTGAAGAAAGTTCTTACATTTTACCCTTCGTGTGGACAAAGCACAGAGAAAGAGCACAGGGTACGATGGGGGAAGGGTTGAAATTCACATTTTTTCCCCCACTCCCTCCTTCCCCCGAACGTAATATTTTGCGACACGTCAACAAAAAAACCTCTGATCAGTATTAGCGGAACAACGGCAATATGGTTTTCAAAAAAAAATGACCGAAACGAATTAAAAAGCGCAATGAATCGAAATAATACTAAACACCATAAGTGAATTTGTTGATGCCATTTTATTGAAGCGTTAAGCCTCCAACAGAGCGTAAATGCTCAATTTTATTCTTTTCTATTTCCGTTTTTGATTTCTTCGCTTCTCTTCAAATCTCATCATTTTCATTGTTCGTCTAACTTTTCTCTATCGTTCAAAATAAGATGTTTTTCTTGATGCAATTCATATTAAAATGTTTCATGAACAAAAACTTGTTGCAATGACATTAATCGAGTGTAAATATTACTGCATAAAAGCAGTTATGAATCTCACCGAATATATTAGTGAAAACATTCGACGAGGTTAAAATTCGAACTCATAATACCCTGAGTACCGGTTCCGCATGTTGTCGATTAGCCTTTCCAAATAAACCTTCATATGACATACCGTTGAATATAACGATCACTAATTGGACGGTGTTTTTTTTAAACAGCTAAAAAAAAAGGAGAAGTTTGTGAAAAGAAAGAGCGAGAGGGGATATGAAACAGAGAGAGAAAAGATGAAGAAATTGAATTCAAGGGGTTTGCGTAACTGCTTATAAACCTCACTACAAACGTTTTCTTGCACTTCAATGATGTTTGTGTAATTGAAATGCGATATGAATTTATCTCAAGTATTGCACTCATAAAGAATTTTCTTTCGCGATTTTTGAGAAAAATTTTAGGTATTCTATCGTTGCTAACGTATACCTCACTTGGAACTGTATTGTAACTCTATCTAAATGCCCATTCTGTCGTGTAGGAATTTGCACTATTGGACGGAATTATTTATTAACTTTTCGTTTACTATAAATAATCATCCCTCTCGCCCATCTCATAGGTTTAAGAAGCCCATGTGAGTCGCAACTTATAATTCAGGTTAGATGATCCTTGCTATCAAGTTCTTTTATATGCTCTATTCATGACAAATGTGTGCATTTAATCAAATCTTGTTCAGTATTTCTGTTGACTTCGATTTTCTTGTGCATTGATCGCATTGGTGAAATTAAAAATTTTCTCAACATAATTGTGCTCAAAGCAACCACTCTCGGTAAAGGATGTCTCGGTTGATCATACTAGCATCAGAGAATTGACTCTATAGCATCTTGTTGATATTGCTTCGACATGTATAGCCAAACATGGTAACTTAAGTAGACAAAATGACAAACATTCACAACGTACTGAACAGTTTGATATCATATAACCATCTCTATGCTCATTTTCCATAATTAAACAACTCGGTTTGCGACTTTTTCAAACTTATTCAAAAACAAGTTTGGAAAAGTCGCAACATATTTGAAAAACTTTTTCAAATTTATTCAAGAACACTTCTAAAACACTTCTAAATAAGTGCGAACATATGTTCTCTTCGTTTTCTTTGCTAAATATCATTGCATTTATTTTTACATATTATTAAAACGTTATCTCTTTAAAGGTGCTGTTTTCAATTGATTAAAATATATCCTCGAAAATGCTTTCATTATTACCGGCTGCGAAATCGAAATAAGATATAGAATACCTGAGTGTGTGGTTGTAGTTAGGCAAATAATTATAGAGCGCAGATAGAGGAATAAATTTTGAATGTTTATTGAAAGTTTTGTGATTTCTAAAATAAGGCACCTTCTGTTAATCACGATGATGTCCGCCTTAAGCAACTTTGAAATTCACCAAAATGGTATCAGATCGTCCAAAAAGCTCAACAAAAACTAATCTATCGACTTCTAAGTTGTATAAGTTGGCCAGGTAGAGACTGAGGTACAAGTATAGTATAACTGAAAGAATGGCAAAGGATGGATCTAAGTCATTGCAGAGAGAATAGAAATAAAACAACCACTCCACGAATAATTCGTTCGTATAAGGTTCATGCAAGAGGACGAGCGAACATTTTTATTTGACGCACCTGAATGGAATGGATTTGTTGAAAAATGCTTGCGAGAATCGATCATTGAATTTCTAAAACCGGAAGTGAAAGAAACAAGTGATCTAAAGATTATGTTTACTTTGCTGTTATAGTTCGCTGTCATGAATGAAGGCAATCATGCCTATTATGTAAATAAAAATTATATTCTTTCTATTGTATTCTTTTCTATCCTATTCATCCTATGATCTTCTACACTTTGTTAGTCCTTAACACAATATTTGAGTATTTTATTTCCAAATCAAGTCAGCAATACTAAAAATCTTGAAAGTGGAGTAAGCACAAAGTCGAGATCTCAGCACGAAAGACCGATTGCTGGAACCTGTTTCACGATTCAGCGGTTTATTCCTTATTATGTTCAAGCGTGAAATTTCCTATATACTGCCATTCTTTCTCATTTTGTTGCCTTCTTGTATTTTCATCTTTCTTCAATTATTCCTTCAATGCTATCGATGTGCTTTGTTTAAATATTTTATTGAGGAAAGCCAAGGCATTTGACATCCATTGGATGTGCAGACATTAAAGGAAATTGTCGTGAAACATCTAATGATGCGTTTTCCTATTGCATTGCCAATTTGTTCCGGTCCTTCACAAAAGAGTTCCTGCTTGAGCTGTACTCGACCAAGTTGCCCGAACAGATTAAGCGGCAAATTCGGGGTGGGGGAGGATTTAAAAATAGTCAGAAGGTTCCAACCTTGTCCTACAGAAATTTAATATCAGAGACAGTACTTTTTTGACTCGAGACTAATTCAGCTTGTCCATGATTACCTTAATTTGGTAAGAAATAACGCGTCAAAAAATTGAAGAAGAAAATGAAGAATGCAACAAAAAAGCCGAAAATCGCAAAAAAAAAACGAAAAAAGGGAAGAAACTGGATGTTGCACATTTCGATAGGAAATTGAGCGAAACATGTTATCAAAAAAGTAGAGGATGAGGTCGAGTCATAAAATTTGGAATCTCAAACAATTCCGTTCAATTTTACGCTGATATTGAACCGTTCAAATCTATTAAGGCGAAGTTCGAGAGAAAGTAGGCTCATCTTTCCCACTCACCCGAATCTCATTTCTCAAGTGAAGTCGATGAAAGTAGAAGGAAGAAAATCGAAAATCAAGGCCATATTTGTGATTGTTTGCAAGTTTACGTCCATTCTCGCAATACTTCGTTTGTCTTATCGATGACAAGCGCAGAACATCTCATCCATTGTTAATAAATCTCTTCACGAGATCATTGCCGCAACCATAGATGCCATTTAAGTCGGCTTCTATTGTTTTACATTGAAAATGGTCACATCTTGCGACGTCCATCCTTATAAATCGACAGCCTTTCAAACCGGCTGGCTGCACGCTATCGGCAAAATTCTCGATAAAATGGCGGCGCTGATGTTCCCAACAATGAAACGTTTCGAACACATTATGTCTTTTCAACGAATTTTAAGTGCTACTTGAATTTTGCGAGAAAAATGTTATTGGCATCGAGCCGAAATTCGAGAAATTCGAGATGCGATACGAGTTACTTCAGTGAGTCAATATGAAACTATGTTTTCTTCCTTCCTTGCTCTTCTATGCCTAAAATCATTGGCAGCAACCTTTGCAGTGGTGAATGAATGGATTGGAAATGGTTATGACGATGAGAATATTCGTGATCTTTTATAATACATTCCATGGTTCGGATCCGCCACCTTGTTTTCGTCGCCCTTAATTCAGCTATTGTTCCTAGACTGAATCCATTGCGATCGAATGATATAAATATTATTAAGGCAAATTGTCAACACTTAAGTAGGGCACCATTGTGAACTATTCATAAACCAGCAACTGCCTACTTTTTCCTTATGAATGTGCAAGTACATAACTCTTTCCTTACGTTATTGTGGATGCGTTAAAAAAGTTTTTTTTTTAAATTGGACTTGCTAAACGTGGCTTTCAAGTAATTTTTCTTCAACGTTTGCCAATTACCTCGATTAAATTCAGGCGAGTTTCTTACCACACCAACTTTGTTGTGCCATATCAACGGCGTTACTGTTTTCTTTTCGTAAAAATTCTAATTTTCTGTAGTCATGTTCTTCGATGAAATGATTCATCAATCCTGTGCGATTGCCTATCAAAATATTCCTCTGTACGGATGAAGAATTCCAGCTTTTTCTTCATATAATAAATATTTAAATTATTGTTTCCTTGTTTTTTAAATGACATATGAAAATTCAATAAATTAGAGGTGAGAAGATGCTCATGAATTGAATTATACATGCGTCGTCTAGATAGGGCGTTCGTTCACCTTGTCCATTAGCGCATATAAAAGGTCATAGTATTTTGAGAAAGGTTGAAATCAAACCAAAGCAAATTCTATTATTTACAAAAAAAAAGTCAGAAAATGAGAGTTTTTAAACAGTTTTCTTAATGGAGGAAAGTTAGAATTCTTGGGAAATTCACTAAATATTCATCAAAACATGACAGACTTCTTTCCTAGTCAGGCTGATCAAAGGAGATGGGAATGAAGGTGGCGGAAACGATGGGTGAGGATTACAGTATTCGCACATAAACTCTTCTTAGGCGTAAAAAAGCCTCACCTCTTACTAATGTGCAGAAATACAATAAAAACTGCAAGGAAAAAATCACAAAGAAATTTTAAGTGGTCGTATTCTCATTATTGTTGCTTAAACTCTACGGACATCTGAGGTGTGCTATCCTACTTGTTAACATGCTGTGCATATGTCAGCCTCCAAACAATTTTCAACGTTTTTGTTGTTGCACGCCTTATCAGCGATTACTGGAAAACATTACTGTTTCCTCCCTCATACTATTGAATTATAGGTAGAAGTACGACATTAAGTAAAACATATAGATACTACTTCCATTAGTTCAGCTATTAGAAGGTAACGATTACGAAGAGTTACACATTTTGCAACTTCAGACAGCTAAGACCGCAGCCACTAAGCATTGAGGTGGTGCCGGAAGCGGCTGAATCTGGCTTTAAGTTCACGATTAAGAGGCTAGAATATTTGGGACTTGAGGCCTGCCAATACGCTAACCGGACACATGTGTAGTTCCGGTGCTAATACGTGACCATCCACGTCCACATTTGCATGGAATGGGCGTCGATGCTTTAATGGAACGAATCGTCGTGCAATTTTCCGTGTGTCTCCTATCGATTGTGCATCCAAACCGTTGTGCTGGTGCCCATCGGTTGTTGTCTCATCAACGTTCTCCACGCTTTTAACTTGCCTCTCTCCCCTTTTTAACACCATCTAAACTCCTCTTTCTCCAATTTTAGCATTCTCTCTATAAATTGCTCGCAGAATCTGTCTCTCCAAATCTATTCGAAATCCACTATTATCCGCTGAAACTCTGCTCTATCCTTCACGATCGTGCGATGCTCTCAGTTTTTCATTTCTTCTCTGCATCTATACTGGTGTGTTACGTGTCCTTCTAGTGGTGTCGTCTCCCGCAGTGTTGCCATTCGTCACTAGCTGACGTGGTCAGTTGGGTGTGGACAGCAGGCGGTCAAGACTCTAAAGCCTCATTGTTCAGCTGGATTTCGCCTGTGCTTTCTTGATCGTTCTTGAATGCAACGACTACTATATAATTGAAATCTTTGTTATTTATTCGTGTTTTGTTGCAATTTCTTAATGAAGAAAGTAGAAATGGTCGTTAGCGAATTGTGCACTCGTTTTTGCACTCTATGAAGTGATTTGTAAAGCACATTCCAAGAAAACGTTGTATAGCAATGTAAATGGTGTACAACATTCCCTCTTTACAGCACTCTTCTCCCTCATTTGAAACGCTTCCTCACTCATCATTATTTAGACTTCGTGTTTTCTCGCTATCTATATAGCTTCCATTCGTAAGTGCGAGGGATAAGCTATTATGTTGCTCTATAAAGATATATTTTCAAAGAACATAGGAAATTGTAGAATATTTTTGTATAGATCTTGTAATAGGACCGCATTAATGTTTTAATATTGCTGAGCTGTTCTAAAATCAGCATTTGGGATATGTATTCTTTCATGGTTGTTTAGGTGGACATTGCATCGCTCCAAGTGGCTGAGCTCATATAAAGCGACCCGATAAGGAACAATCTTTATATGGACATTTTGGAGCAATTTTAATAATTTAAAAATAATGTAATAGTCTAAAAGAAATATGGATGATTGTTAGTTACTTCGAGGGGAGAGGGGAGAGAGGGAAGAAGAGAGAAGAGGTGTCATACCCCAAAGCCGGTTTTATATAAATTTTAATATGCTGTAAAGTAAAGAAAACCAAACATGTTATGATGGCAGTGTTTAGTCTTTTATATTTCATATCGTTACGACACCATTCTAATTTACATATCATATCGTCTTTTTCTATGATCAATTTTTAACAGATTTGCTTGTATTTATCGAATTTGAGTAATTCAGTACTAATTCGAGTGACACTTTATTTTGACTATCAAAAAGTATACATCTGTTATAAAAGGTGAACAAGAACACAAAAACGAATTTGCCAACATTGATAAATTAGCTGTTTGATTAAGTTTAAGTTCATTATCGATTGTGATATTCGCAAGGGGACACTTTTAATTTTTTTAAATATAGAAATATCATATCACATACATTCCTTTTATAGAACATTCAACGAATGTAAAAAGATTAAATGCGTAAAGATTAAGAAAGGTGATCATAAGGGGAAAAAAGATATGGAATATTTCATCTCAGGTAGATCTATAATAAAGTTATTTGATTGTTGAATAGAAAGGTAAATGAAGAAATATTTTCAAATTATTTTCTATTTTTTATTCTATCGTAATCTTCAATAATTTTGCACCCTTGTCTTAGTGGTATATTTTGCGACAATGTTTATCGTCCGATCGACAGAAAATATTTCATCTATATAGTTGAAGAGCTTTTATAAAAGAATCTAGTTTCTTCAATTTTTTATTCTTTCAGCGATTTTTTCCCAGCTTTTTTCGGGAATTTTTTCAACCTCTTCTTTCCCATATGTTAGGAGGAAAAACCCGTGTCCGAGGGCAATGAAGAATGAATCGATAGGGATGGAAGATTGTTTTAACTGAGGCAATTTGTGTGAGCGTACTAAGTTGAAGTATGGAGATGGGACACGTTTGACTGGTGCAACAATAAACGTTGGCATTTGGATATCGCACTGACCGGTTGATATCATACAACAGAATGCCCTTTCGTTATGGATAGATATTTATATAGAATGTTGAACATGTATATAGTTTCTGATCGTTTTATTATTCAAATCGTTTACTCATCAACTAACAAATAAACGAAAGTAAATAAATAACTAATTTTTTGATGAAAAATAATATTTCTGTGCAATTTTCAAGCACAATTTTATACAAGTAATAAATTTTAAATAGAATGCAGATATTTTTCACGAAAAAACGGAAACTACGCTGAAAATTTCTATGAAATTTTTTGAGAGGCAAATAAGATAAATCGTTGATATCAGAGTTGTAATTGCTCGAAATCGTTGAAATAATCATAGTTTTCCTCGTTGTTTTTTTTCAATGTTTGTTACAAGAAATTAAAGTTGAAAAATGGCAGCGGAAGTGAAAATTTCTGAAACAGCGGCGAGCAATTCACCTCTTATTATTATGCACGTCTTTATTTATTTATTTTCAACAATGCTTCGTGAAACTCCAGTTCCCTTCGATGGTGCATTTAATTATTTTAGCTTTGCTAAAAATGGCTAATTGCCATTCTAGGATTGATTACTATTTCAAAAGTGAATTTTATAATGGCTTGAGACAGAGGTGTCGAGTTTGGTAGAGGTTATCGAGTTTTACTTCCACTTAAGAAGTGTTCGAATTTCACTTCTAAGGGATGCAAGAAAGTTGAAAGAGAGATGAAGTAGCTGTGCAAAAATATTGGGGCTGTTGTTGTAGGGGAAGGGAGATATCAAGAAAAAGTAAAAGGAAGGAATCTTGGGCCTTAAAAACTAGGCTTTTGAGTAAGAGCTTCTTCTCCTTCCTCCTCTACCTCCTATCCTGCGCCGTCTCCCCTCCCTCCCTCCTTGAAATTTTCTTTCCTCTCCTTACATTATACATTTATTATTTTGCTTTGCTTACAAACTACATTCCCAACAAAATGATTTTCAAAGAAGAAATTAGCGAAATAGTTGTATCAACGATTTTGAATGATGAATTATCTTTGGCGCAGCTGTGGTATTGCTAACCGTACATAGTAACAAATGAATGAATTATAATCAATCATAGAGATGATTTGTCTATTGCAATTGCTACATGAGCCAGCCGGTTCAAAAAATAGTTTTGAAGTCAAAACCTAGTCATGCGTCTTTTGTTGCACTTTTTTTCAGGATATCCCTTTTACATTTCATACTGTTAGACCAACCGGTTGTTGAAATGCACAAAAAAAAGAAAACTTCCCATCGTATAATTTTTCCATAGAACCAGACCAATCGAGGAAATACTGAAACAGCAAATTCTTTTTTTTTTTGCTCGCATTTGAGCTATGATAGTGTAAGCTTCACATAAGTTTTATGACGTTTTTAAATGTTAGATAGTTCGCGCAATATTTGCAGAGAAGATGAGATATAATAACCTATAAAGAACTTTAAAAATTGTAGTGAAATGTGAATCGTTTCCATTGAGAATACCTTTATTCATTCCCTGTAAAACATTTCGTTTACAAAGATTTTTCTCAACAAGGTTGATTTCTGAATTTCTGATACGATTACAATGACTTTTTTCTGTTAGGTTCTGTATCATAACCCGTTTGTCTACTCTCTGCTTGATATTCACCTCATAGTTTACCACCATTTCATTTCTTCTTTTTGTTTTTATTTCCTCTTTATTCATCAAGTAGAGAGTTACTGTATAGGATGGCATCCCGAAATGTAAATTATAGCTGCAAAATTCAAACCAAAAAACTTTTATACCTCATGAATCACAGCTATCTAACAAACGAACATATATAGACTTAAATACCTCAAACATCAGATCAACACAGTTCCACTTTTATTAAAGTTTTGCAGATACATATGAAGGCTTGAATACAATTTAAACAACACATAAGAGTAACAACAAATTGTATGTGCTTAGCACTTGATGGAAATTCACTTGAACGACGATCACATAGCGACTCATTTTGGCGACGTCGTGTGCACAGATGGTTGATTTTACTGAAATTGTAACGCTCCAATCAAGGGTACGAAATTTGTGGTACATTTTTTTATTGGTAATTTTAAGCTGCACTAAATATCATGGGAAATACAATTACTGCACACAATTCAAATAATATCCGATGTGAAATTCAAGCTCATACATAGCACATTTTACTTGCAAGGTTGTGATGAATTGTTTAGAATGTGAATTGTTTGAAATGTTGGTTGAATGGAACATTACTCTCAGCTAACGTTTATAGTTGTTGCGTTTTTTTTTTTTTCGCCGACACTTATACATAGTAATGAAAAGAGAAGAATGAATGAGAACTACTCACACTTCCTTATACATGTTTCTTGCTTTTCTTTCATCCATTTTGTTCTCATCTATATTCAATATTCTTTTGAAAATTTTGTGAAAATACAAATGATGAATTTTAAAAAATTTAACTTCTTCTGAATTTGAATCTTTTTCAAGAAAATTTTGGTAAGAGGGAATTGTCGAATGAAAAAAGAAAAAAAGAAGTGAACAATGAGAAAAGAAATGAGGACCGTGCTAGAAGTGATTTTTTGACAGTACTACATCCGAAATATTGATAAGCACCTCACTAGAGTTCCTGGTGGTGAAAGAGCAAAGAGGTGGGAGGGATGGGAAGGGGGGCGTCACAGTGAAGGATAGGAAGGGATTAAAAAAGTGCAGAGTGACTGTCGTATTTCCGTTGCATACATTTACGGCATCAATGATGTTTGTGAGCAAAAAACGTGTTGTTGAGCGTCGTTACTATATTGGATCATGTGTTTGTACTTTTGAAAAATTCTATCTGACAGACGGCTGACTCGAACGGTTCTTTTTTAAAATTTTACTTCTTTTCACTTCTACGACTTTTATTTTTCGAGGCGAATTTTATGCGTTGAAATGAAGGGCTTATAAAATTTTGAACTTTTTCATTTAGCCTACCATATTCAAAACTTGAACTTAAAAAACAAATTTTATCGGCGAATTTTATGCGTTGAAATGAAAGGCATATAAAATTTTGAACATTTTCATTTAGCCTACCACATTCAAAACTTGAACTTAAAAACCAAAAAAAAAGGAAAAAAGAACTATTGAGCATGTCGGTAAGGTTGAACGGCAAAATTGACCACCATTTGCGATCATAAGAGAAATTAAAGAACGAAAGATGACATGCTTGATATTCAATTTTTCAATTGAATTGGAGAAGTGAATAGGAGTGATTGCTATCCGTGAATATATACTATAAGCTTGTTTGGGGGGGGGNGGGGGGGGGGAGAGAAAGGGGTGATTGGACGAGCAAAGCAACAATAGATCACTGAAACCTGTAACTTACGCTAAGAAATTATTGAGTACGAAAGTTTAAAGTTGATAATTTTTGAAGGAAAGTGAAAATTTTTGTTGATTGATAGGAGTGACTATTTTTTTAAAAGGGCATTCACTCGGAACTTCAAAAAAAGAACGTGATCAACATGTAGATATCGTTCACTCTTTATTTTTTTTTTTAAATTTTTATTGCGAATCAATTTTTATATTTTTCTTCTTTTCGATTGTCTCATTCTCAATTCTCTCTTTATCATATCATCTCTTTTGAGTTTTCTATTTTCTATCAGTTTCTTTTCGTTAGTGTTATTTATTATTTGATCTTTTTTAGTAAATCTCATTCGATTATTTAAATGAATACTTATTGCGTCCATTAACCCGAGTTCCTATCCTGTCTAACACATTACGAACGGGTGGGACTACTCAGGGAATGTGGAATGGGGGCAGGGGGTAGAGGACAGAGCCTAGCTTCCGATGCTAAACCTCACAGCTGCAGTATTCAAATATGGGAAATTCACTCAAGTAACTTGAGTTCAAGTAATATTACATAGTAATATTACATAGTTTATACATTTTAATGACTTTATGATGCATATATATATATATATATATATATATATTATAATATATTTATAGACGATAAACTACAAATTTTATGATTAAAACATTATGATATATCAGTATAAAACCATGAAAATGTACGATCATATGCTGAGATTACTCTCAGTTGATTAAGAGCAAAAGAAATAAACGTGAATAAACAATAAAATACAATGGAATAGTGAATGATGCATATTGATCATTGCTAATTTCCTACTTGATCATACGTGAATGGAAGATTTCGAATGTTGCTCACTGGCGAAATTTAAGAACCATAAAAAAACGCAATTAGCTTACCTTAATCAGAGAAATGTTGATGTGACCTTTATGAAACAAATCATTTTCATATTATTGTTAGAGAGTTGATTAGTATTTCATTTAAATATTGAATATTGCAATAGGACATTTTGCAATATTAGGATTAAATATTGCATAATGCTGCTCTATGTTTGCATCTAATTTTATGCAGCACATATACAGCCGGCTGTATTTGCCTCACAGTTTGAAATAGTGGTGCATTTGTGTTGGAACTATGAAGTGACAACCGCATTGCACGACAATTTTTTATTGTGTTTGACGGTCGTTGTTGAGGTCGAGGGCAAGCCACCACATTTGATGCTCGTCTGCTCTCTTTCCACTCTTGCATTCTCATGCAATCGTTATTCTCTCTTGGTTGTTCCGATTCAATCTGATATTTCATAGAAATCAGAAATATTTTTATGAAAAATTAAAATTAAGCATATTATAAAAGGCTTTTTTGATATGTTACTTTACATTTTACCTTTATTGTTTTATATAAAACTGTATTTGGATGTTTTACTTGCTTCCAACTTATGCAGTATTTCATTTACTCTAACTCTACGGTTGAAATTTTTAGTTATCAGCTGAGAGAACTTCACTAAATACTTTTCGAGCAGTTTTATTTTAATGCATCAAAAGTAATACTTTTAGTAACTAAAAGAGTATTTAGTAAGAAGTAATTTAGTGAGGCTTTTCTTTCGATTTTACACAGTATAAAAATACTCGAGCTCTGAAAGGCAATTTCAACGAAGAAATTTTTCTTCTGGAAGGATCTTTGAGTGAAAAATTCGGAGTAATTGTGTGGAACGTTTCAGGTCCTCAATAATTGCTTGCCGTCTCTCATTTCTTAAAATTTCGCTATTCATATTTCTTGCGTTATTGATTTTCCTACTCCATTCTTCTCCTTCCTCTTCCCTGCTCTTCCTTTTCCACTGCCTCCAACTCCGGTACAGCTGTTAGTACCATTTAATTTTTTCAACTCTTGCTGATATCCCTGCATATATGAGGCGCATAGTAGAATCTCTCGGTGTTGGCTCATAGATGAAGCGTTGTTCCATTCTGCATGAAGTATTTTTTTGACATGCGAATTACAGAAAGTTTTTAAAAATTAAATTTTTAATAATTAAAGCAAAAATTAAACTTATAAAACAAGAAAGTTATATAATTTTCGTTGACCACAGTATCCCTGTTACTTTTCTTTATTTTACTTCAAATCAACAAAGCATTCATTACGAATAAATGTCACTTTATCTTGCTTTCACTTCCACTTAGCAGTAATAGTTGTAAGGTCGCGTGAAGGTGAGAGCTTAGGCTTGTTGACGAGTTGATTCACCGTTATTCTGCTTTGGAGGGGGTCGAGGATTACTCCACGGTCCTCGTCCCTATAAAGATTCTGGATGAAGTGGCTCGGTAGGACGAACCCAAGGAGTCTGGTCGGGATCCATTTGCAACGGACCGCGTAGTTACCGTAAGAAACGATAAACATCCATTGTTTTAATATCATATTTATTTTCATAGTTTTACGTATAAGTTGCTTTATTTTTCTTCCTCCTCATGGGTATTTATAGTTTTCCACTTATGTTTTGGTTCCACTGCATCTGACTTTGTCCTTTTTTCCTCTGTTTCACCCTATAAAACTCCTCCAGTTGTATCCACTTTTATTTTCATCCACAACCCGGCACCACGCTAATGACTCGTTGAGAGCTGCAGCAGTTGGACTCGGATAATTGAAGGGGTGGGGCACTGAAAAGCCCATAAATTATTTTCAGAGTGATCACAAACCAAGTATCAGAGTGAACACAAATTCATAATTAGAACTCGACCCGCAAGATATATGTATGATTAGCGTGAACATCTCTAAAAATGCGTATTTTTTTCAAAAATCAGATCGTATCTTTGCCCTTGACCACGTAATATTTGAAGGCCGCATCCACCCCGGATTTGTTATCCCAAAGTATTGGGGGTCGAATCCCAATCCTCTTCCTACTCCCTCCACCTCCCTCTCTCCATTGTTCACCTCCTTTACTCAGGAAACGTGATCGCAACAATGATTTTTTGACATTTGCAAAGGCCATGTCAATGTCCTAAATGATAGATATATTTGTCCACATTGGATCACTTTTTAAAGCACAAGAGAAGCAGCGGTTACGCATCATCTACCTATGAAATACCAATGAATAAAATAGCACAGAAATTGATGTTGTCAAATCTATGCCTCTACGCAAGACAAACGCTATTTATATTATTTTCTCTATCTTTTTCTCCCTCTTTAGATGTGTTTTTCTCATTTCTTTATACGTCTCATTTCCTTTTCTTCCTTTTCTCTCTCTTTCTTCGTCCTTCTTTATAGAAACATGATGACTGATCTGTATTCGATGAATTCTCGTGGTCGTTCAATATCGTTCATAAATTTTTTTCCCAAGAGGATTCATCGACATTTCAATGGAAACTCGATGTGACATTCGCTTTTTTTTTGTCATTTCAGAGATTTGAATATATTTGACGAATGTCAATAGAATCCTTACATATCGAGTGATATAAATTTAGTACACACGTCATAATTTGTTCTTTATACTATTGAGTATATTAGCTAGAGGGATAAATACACTTGAAATGTTTTCAGCACTATTGTTATGCGAAATGATGACTATTGAAAACTTGAATTATTTTTCGTTGATTTTTTTTCAAAATTCTATTATTTTTTCGTAAGTTATTATAACAAATCCTCTAATGGATATATATATATATATATATATATATATATATATATATATATATATATATATATATATNACTATAAAAGTTGATGACATGCAAATAAGATTATATCGGGGAATTTCCACAAATTAAAGTTTTTATAAAATAAAATTAAACTTCATGAAAAATTTCCTCCTGGTAATTTTGCATACTTTATGCTCATTTTTTGGAATTTTTTTCTCAAGACTGCATTATGATTGGCTCATATCTGCAATTGTATATTAGCCTGTCTGTCTGTGTCTGTGTATTAGCATGTTGGTTTGTCGGTGTATTGATCTGCAGATATATTGGTTTGAATCGTGAACTAGATAATCTGAAGTTTTGTATGTAGAATCCACATCAAATATAATCAGCTGTACTAACTTTTAAATTGGTATATTATTTACGTCGATGCGCTTTGCAAACGGTCGAAAAAAATTTTTCCCATCGAAGAATTGCAAAAAGCGCTTTGTTTTAAATAAAATGCAAATGCATTATTGCATTCTTTGATGTTTTCTGCAATTTGTTTTGCAATTTTTTATATGGAATCAATTGATGCAGTGAATGAAAATATCAAAAAAAAAACGCATATCATGTCAGCTAGCCAAACGTATATTTCCATGTGCTAAAATTATATTCAATTGTAGATATTTTTACAATTTTTTTTTCGTATTTTCATAGAATTATTTCTTTATGTAGTTTCCTCATTCATTAGATTCTTTTAATAGTTATCCATTATTGTTTTATGTACTTAAGTAATCCGGCTTTATTTTCATTCATCTAATTAATGTACGATCATTGTGTAAATTTTTCTTATTTTCCATTGACGGGTGCAATTTCACAAATAGTCATTTGTATTCAGCTTATTTCAATAGTTGCATTAAATATGAAATTGTTCTGAGAAACATCTAAGAAAAGATAGAGAGGAAAAAGATTTTAAGAAACTTTAGGAAGGAGGGGGAAGATAAGAAATCTTTAAGAAACTTGCTAGGGCTAATTTTCATTAGAAAAAAATAAAATAAAATAAAGAATCTCTAACTTATTTACGAATCTTTCCAATTTTTGCTATTTCGATCAAAAACTTTTTCGAATATTTTACTCAGTGAATTTTTCATCTCTACTTATAGAGAATGTTGGTATAATTTTCAGGATAAACTCAACGACTAAAAATTCTTTAGCATATTTTGAATTTAATTAAAATAAATTTCTTTACAAGTTATTCGTTGACAGTCTGTTAGTATTTGGAAATGAATTAAATTTGTTTATGATCGCTTCGATGACTTTATCTAGGTTTGAGTACTGCTCATATTACCTTCATCATTTCCCTCATTTGCCATCCTTTCCTCTTTTTCTTTCTTCTCTCATCTCCACCACTTTCCGAACTTCTTTTATTTTGTTAACAGGCGTTAAAATATTTATTAACAACTGATAACCCACACGTCGTTTTTGTATACTTATATTTATTGTACTTTTGCTTGAAGGTTATTTTATTAGTAAATTTGATATCTAGTTACATAATTTCGCGATTATCACGATTCGTTGAGTAGATCACTTCATGCTAGAAACGATCCATTCTTTAAGCACGTAATTTTTATTCTAATAAAAAAAAAATCATTCAACTTCTAAGTAACGTAGTGATGATGTGCTAACTGAATGGATGCGTAAGCACACAAACGGATGCATCGATGAAATAAAATTTAAAAAAAAGAAGGAAAAGAAACCTTGCAATGTTGATGTGTGTTGTTGACGAAGTGGGCATACGGCAGTGTCGAGAGATTATTGATTGCTTTGATTGATTTTGAGAGAGCGACCATGGTCGGTCAGCAACAGCGTTTGAAGGAGGGCACGTCAGACGGACCGGCTGACAACGGCTGCACACAAACCACCTCACCCGGATCGCCGAAAACCCGACTCGCTATGCTTAAGCGATCGTCCACTAAAGCTAAAGGTTAGAGGTCATCGGCTAATTGATATTACATTTCACTGTTGACTTGATGAAGTAATACCGCTATGCGATAGATCAAGCTTCCATTGGTGTTGTGATGGTTGCTTTCAGTTTGAATGCAGCAGTAAAGATGTAAATTAGTATGTCGTTAATAAAAATTATGCAAGCGAAACTATGGCGCATATTTATTTACTCTTGCATTTGAACACAAAACTTCAGTGAAACGCCGCCCTTATTGTTGTATAAATTAGAACCACTTCCGTGTATAAATTAATGATGCAAATGAAATATTCATTCAGAAATGCAATGTCGAATTTTTTGAAAACTCTAAATCCAATGTTGCATGATTTCTCAATTATCCTTCAGTCAGATTTAATTGAATTAAACGGTTATTTTTCGTGCTTGATAGAAAATATAATTACATGCCAGTTTAAAATCTCATGGGCTTTTTATTTTTTATTTTTATTTTTTGAAAAAACATCACCAAAACGGAATGAGTTAACAGTATAAGGAATTCAAACGATTGCGCAGCTGAAAAATTTTAATATAGAAGTTTTTTGTGGTGAAATCACTAATATCTATTGCTATACCACTTCGAGGAGTTATATTGGAATGATATATTTCACTCATCTAGTTTTCGAATTTTTTAATTCTGTATCTACCATTTTGCCTATTAACTGATTTACTACTATAGTATCTTATTCAGTAACAGTTGGCCATTTTTTGTATACTCATAGGCACGACTGATGTCTTCCAATTTCCTCGTTTTTTTTTGAATTTACCTAAAAATTTATGCCAGTCATCTATTTCTATAATAATTTTATTTGTATTTTTCAAGTTTTCTCCTGAAAAATTTTTTTTCGGCGAGAATTTTTTCCACGAGTACATAAAATAACATCAATGCGTATTTAACTCACTAGTGCTTACATAGTTCTATAGCTTATGATGGTGATCTTATTATTGTTGCTGTGTCTAGTTGTATTAGCACGTTGTACATTGCATTTGATGTTGGTTGTAATTGCCGCATCAACTGTGTTGCATTTCTTAAGGAGCTAATCGAACGTTGAAATGCCAAACCTTCTCGAGAACTACTTGCTGTGCAAATTTTTTATTGCTTACGAATAATCTTAAAAATGAATATTCTTTTAAAAAAATTAGCAAGCTTTAATTCAAGTAAAAAAAAATAGCAGAATTGGCTATGGTTTTCATATTTTGTGTTTTCTGAACTCTTTTGCGTCCATCCACAGATCCCCCTTCCTCCAATTTCTTTTCATTGTACAAAATGCTTTTCGTTGCGGAACGTCGATTTAGCTTGGAGATTGATGTCATTCATATATGTGCTTTATTTTCCCTTCATACAAACAGGGAGGAGGACAGAGGGGAAGATTTGAAGTGCAACTTTTACACGTCAATTTATATTCATGCTTGGTCAACCACCTTTCTTAATGTGTGACTGACTGAGTGTTCGTGAGCAATGCATATGTCAGTGTGCTGTTGATTTTGATGACGTACGACCTTTGTCTGATTTTTCAATTCATTCACCGAAGCGATCTTCTTCTGAAAACCTATTCGCCCGATTTTCTTTTTTTTTGGAATTTTTCCTCGAAAGTTGAACTCAAAGATAGCTTTTATTATTCGATTTTTTTTTCGTTCCAATTGGCCGCTTTTAGTGATATCATCTAAATTATGCAAATTTTCCAACCATTACGTAAATTTGGGGAGGAAAGGAATCGTCGAGTGACGTTTGTAAGGTTGTGGTTAGTCTTAGATATGACACTTCATTTGGCGAATATCGTTTATGAATCTTTTTTTTTTCGGCTCCTAGCTTGATTGTTCCTAGTAAAGTGGCAGGCAGCTCGTCTCGTCGCTAATATTTCATTGCGCCGGCGGCCATCAAAGCAGCCAGAAAGCCGAAATATTGGCATCAAGGAGAGTTGCCAGATACCATGACGACATGTTCGATTGAAAATAATAAAGAAAATAGATTTTATTCAGGTTATGAAGGGAGCGGTATTGAGATTGAACTGCGCATTAAAGAAGGCTTTATATCATATCATGGGGTGTGAAACTGTGGTATCCACTTGTGTAGTTTATACGATTAGCAATTTTTTTTCTTTTTTTTGCTCACAGGGGACTTTAGGTGTCCCAATTTAAAAGTTCCACGGATTTCGATTGTTGCGGATATTTTGAAGGTTTGAGAAACACTTCAACTGTCACGTGAATTGCAGAATGGCACTCTAACTAGATACCCTTTTCATATATACTCCATTTTGACTTGAAATTCGCTAAATTTTAACAAGTGGCGTTTTTCTATCGTATTTTTCCCATTATAACCCCATTAGGGTTAATGTAAAAGTGCTCATAATTTTCGTTTATGTCTCCTGACACAAAAAAGAGCCCTTGAAAATTAGTGTATAGCTGTTAAGCTTTATTTCTATGTCTATCATCGCCAGTTTTTCATCGTTATGAGATGAAACCGATTCTCCATAATATTCGTCAACTCTTTTTCTATTCTTCTGATTCTCCTTGCATTAAAAAAATTGACCAGTTGTTCAATTTTAAGGCGGTCATAGCATCTCTCTTTTTCTTTCAGCTTAACTTTACCCTTTATCAGCCCATCATTGTCAGTTAAGCTATAAAAATTCACGTATATTTTTAAAATGATTGTTTTCATAACATTGCCGAAATACATTTGTTGTTATAACACTGTCGAAAAAAATTTTGTTGTTATAGCATTGCCGAAAAGCATTCATTATTATAATATTGTCGAAAAAATGACTGTTGTAATAGCATTGCCGCCTATCATCGTTATCCATCCATGCATAAATTGATTCCCATCATAGTTTTTCCCTTTTCTCCTCTTCTTTATTCTCCTTCCCTTCGTCAGTTCCCAATCCTTCCTCTCTCTTTCCCACCTCGTTTCCCTTTCAATTCACGCCATTTCATTCCTTCTGTGCTCCTCAATCTCTGCATCTGTTTTTGTAACAGAGTGATGGGGAATGATTGAAGTATGATTCATGCATCGATCGTTCAGCACTTATTCTTTTCCATAGATAAAATTTTTATTGAATCTCTTAACTATGATTTATCACTCTCTCTACATTGATGTCTATCACTAAGCAGCTTGTCGTGAAGCAACAGCTCGTCTCACTTGCATTCATCTATAAGTTTTTTGTAATTCGGCCTGAAAATGTTCACTTCAAACAGTAATAGGCAAATACATAAATCCTTTGCATGGAACAGTAGTAAAAGTTTCCACTACAACCGGAAAATGAGAGAATGAATGAAGGAGATGAGGCGCTTAGGAGGAGATGGAATGGTTATAGCGAGATTAGCATTTAGAATGCAGTGGGTATTTCTTGGCAGGGAAGAAATGGTGAAAAGGTGAGGGGAAGGGGTCGGCTGCTAGGTGAGCTGTCAAAGTCTTCTCTTACATCGATCTCGTCTAACAGCGGCATGAAACATAAAAAGTTGTGTTTTCAAGGGATATCGGAGGCTTTCATTTGGTTCGTGTTGGAACACCACCTATAGGACCGTATTTTATGGTTGCATCGATCACTGGAAGCTTTTCGCCATAAGTATCAATGGGGTGCAAAAAACGAGGATTCATAGAATTAGAGAGGGATTTTGAGGAAAGTACACTGTGCTTTGGAATAGACAGATTTATCCAATTTTCCAGTTTTTTTTCAGTTGTGAAACTTCGACCCACTTACATCTGCCTCCGTTTTTTCATTCCAAATTCTTTACGCAAAAAGGCACCTGTGCAGCACGATGACTCTTGTCTTTGTTTGCATGTTTACCTCTTTTTCTACGTTATAGTTCGACTGTTTTCTGTGTTTTTACGTCAATAAATTTGAAGTGGTCGAGTTTGTTGGAGGAGGGAGAGGATGATGGTGGAGTGAGAGGTGCTGCTAAGCAAACCACATATTAGTGAGGATATTGTTGCAGGGGACGATATCTGATATCCATATCGAAATAATTCCCATTGCATGATTGTTCTCTACGCACTCTTTCAATATAAATTCTTCGCTTCGTTCATAGCATTTCTCTACAAAAATTACGATAATTAGATGGTGTTTTCATGTGAGACATCATCGTTTTTCTTAGCTTTATCGTAGCTAATGATCACTCAGTTATCGTTTTTATCAGTCGATGAATATCACATTGCAAAAGTCTTTGCAATAGTATAGTGGTTAGATCCCACAAAACGATAATTTCATTAGTTGAGTTCAACTTCCATCTCTAATAAAAGCGTTTTATGTCGATAATTTTCAGCTATATCGAACAACGATCCATTTCGTTTCCAAGGTGAGGGTGTGGATTTCAAAGGTAAATTGATCGGCGTAAGGGATGTGGAAGGTGCAAGAGGTGATGCGATGTGTGCCGAAGCAATGCGACTTGCTAAAGCGGCAGTTAAAAGTGCCGGACAGCATAAGCAACGAATCGTGCTCAACATCTCCATTGAGGGTCTTAAAATCAAAGACGAAAAATCGCTCGTAAGTTTTTTTTAAATTGAATTTTGAAAGTAGCAATTCAATGCGGCGCTATTTCCGACCCTTTGCAGTGCTACTATGAACCGTATGAAATCATATTAAACAAAGAGGAAATTCAGAGGTTTCGACAATAGTCGGTCTTATTCCCTATGGGATTTGATAGTATATTAAGTGGTAGAATAGGGTTATGTTTTCTATGGCCTACCAAAGCATGTAACATTGCCCAATCGCAAGGAATTTGTCGAAAAACGTTCTAAAGAATTCGAAAACTTTTCCCAAAGCAGGTGTTGATATGCAATAGATGGTCTTTCAAATTAGGCAGTAAGTCAGCAGAAAGAGGCCTTGCATTAGAGGTTAAATTAAACATTAAAGTACTGAGTAAGCTATCTAAGGAGCATGTCCTGAGTATTCAACAAGTCATCAGATACCAAGGTTAGCATTTTTGCTATGAGGAGAGGAAAGCCGGAGAAGTATCCCTGTAAAAATGCTTTTTCCAACATGAGGTGAATCTGAGGCACTCCTACTTGTCAGATATCTAGAAATACATTTGGAGAATTACAACTTTGATCAGTTGCAACGTTTCATATTGAACTTCATAGAAAAGGAAGCAAATATATAACTAGAAAAGGAAAAGAAGAAAGTTTTATTGGCGCAGCAATAAAGACATACAAGGGATAAGCCGAGTCTGCCAGAAGTATTCACGAAAGCATAAAATCGCGTTTATTAGTGCTGTCTTTATAAATCTATCTAGATACCAACATTCAATAGTTACTTTCACTTTAATCATTTTAAGATGCCCATTTAACTTACACTCTAAGATAGCAAGTATTTCACCTCTTAAGAGGCCGATTATTTAACATCTTAACGAAGAAGTTATCGAATAACTTTGGTCTTAATTACCTGGTGATTAGCACTATGAGGTTCAAGCGATTTATTCTTTAAGATACTCAGCGACATTATCTAGTGCCTAATCATTTAGGCGTTATCTCTATTCTGTTTTAATTTATATTAGATTTTTATTTCATATCATATTACGTTTTCCACATTATTAAATCTATTAATTTGGGTTCTTTCAGACAACGCTGCATAATTTTCCGGTTTCGCGGATCTCTTTTATAGCACGTGATACAAGCGATGCTCGTGCATTTGGCTTTATTTATGGATGTGCCGATAACAAATATAAATTTTATGGTTCGTTCTTTTTTTTTTGTATTGTGCGTTTAATATGTCGTTAATGCTTGCCTATCGTCTCGTTCATGTGTCCATTTATTTTTATTTTTATTTTTTTACTTCTATCCTTTTGAGAAGGAAAATACTCCTCCTTCCGATTTCGTACATGGAGAAAAGGATTTTTTCATGTGCCATAAATTTAACAAAAAGGTGAACACTTTTCACAGCAGACCCTTTCTCATCCTTCATAAACTCGCTAAAGGTCTCGAAAAATTCGATTTGATGTGAAATCTCAAGGTTGAAATTTTATTTCTTATTCGACGAATTGGTGTCGAAGAGGAACATATAAGTTAGAGTTTTGTTTTATCGGTTTAATTGTTTCTTTCACGGTTCTTAATTTCGAAAGACATTTGTGTATTTATCGCTTTTCGTTGTGAGAAAAATACTTTTTCCCACACATCGCATTTTCTCAAATCCGTTGAAAAATAACCCATAAAACACTCCTTATTGAACTTCATATCCGTTTAATGCCTTCTCCCATTTTCGGAGAGAGAAAATATACAGATGAGTCCCACAAGTATATGAGCAATAAATATGCAATAATGAGCATTCTACAGGTATATTTTTAAGATCAAGTGGTATATTTTCCTAAATGTGCAGTTTTCAGGAAGCTGCCTCTTTTTATTCAACTTAATTACTGTTTTATGAAAATAGATCGATTATATATTCATAGACATTAGTGAATGAGACCTGTGGTCAGAGTATATGAAACGTGAAGAAGTTGAAGACGAATGCGCATTCGTGAGCGTTGTTTATTCAACGCTGCATATGCATTTAGTGAAGAGTAGAGGTAAGGAGAGAGAGATGGAATTACGATAGCTCTTACGGGATATTTCATTATGAAAATGTTTTCATTTTAATGTTTTTATAAAAATTTAGAAAGCGAAAAGGTTCTTAAGTTGACTTTCTTTGATGCATTATTAAAAGACGCACTAAAATGGTGCGTTATTTTCATTTACTGTATCCCAATGTGAAGTACTTTTAGGAATAAAGACAGCACAAACGGCTGACCGTGCGGTACTCTCGATTCGTGATATGTTTCAAATAGTCTTCGAAATGAAGAAAGCACATCTCGCAGAGGTGAAACAAAAACAAGAAGAACAACAAAATCAGGTTACATAATCGTTGTCAACCAATATATATTATGTATTTTATATATATATATATATATATATATATATATATATTTGCCTGTTTTATAAATAGTATTCGTCGAACCATTTCACATCTAGAAGCAAATAATTGAAATAGTAAAAGTAAGTAATATGAAGGAGACTTGAATGAGCTTAAAGGTTGCCGGCATAAGTAGAATACTTAAGTAAGTACAACTGCATCTTTCGTTTTCATCACCATCAGTGATGCAATGGAATTTTATAGGTAAACTTCAGTTTATTAATGTTTTTCACAATTTATCTAAGTACAACGCTCAATGAACGGGTCGTTGACTTCAATTTCAAAGTACTTTAGCATCAATTTAATTAGAAGTGTCTAATTCATGTGAATAATCTTCGATCAGTTTTTACTTGCGAAATGCAACAGATAAAATCATGTGCAATGATGCAATATGCATCTCAAAATGATTCTTGTACCTATTTTGTACTTCACTTCTGATATGGTATAGATCTTTTAAAGATTGTAATCAATCGTTGGGATTCGCACATCGATTACTTCGGTGTCTCTTTGATGAAAATTTTTGAGTGTGCACCGAGGCGTTGCTCTTTAATGGGAGTTTTATGTGACATGCAGTGTTCTAATTGAAAGAATCGATTGAAATGTAGGTAAGGGGTGGCGCTTTAGTTTTGAAAAAAGTGAATTGAATCGAAATTTTTTCGTCGTATGATATAAGTAATCGACTAACAATCTATTTATTTCCTGATGGTTATCGTTTTTTTTCTTGCAGTTCCGTTTTTTTCAGCTAAGATATTATTTTTACTACAGTATTCCGTTGACTTTTTGTCTGTTGAAGCGAATAAATCATTTTTCTTTAACTAATTGAAAAAAAAGAGGAAAATCTTTACATTTGTTACTGTTCATGTTCTTTTAATCGATTCTTAGCTGCTATATGTCGCTTCATAGGTTAGATTGGAAGCCATAATATGTCGTTCTTTTGGCTTCGACTTGATATGATATGTTTCAGCAACTCCTGGCTTAATGAATCGCAGGCGCGTACAAATTTTCGTTGACAGATGCTTTAACATAAATATGCTCCATCGTTGCGGAAAAAAGCAACTTCAAAGAAGCGCTTAACGTGCCAGCCGTGTGATAGTAATTTCTTTGCAATTTATACATCTTTGAGCATCATCCAGCGCAATTAAGTCAATAAAAATCACTCGAAAACTCTTATCATAATTGGAAACATTCAAATATTCAAGTGTTTTTATTCAGGATTCGGTAAATGGTGATGGTGTACGTATGGACAATGGTGTCGCCGTTGCTGATCTTCTGGATTTGGAATCAGAGTTGCAGAATATCGAGCAAGGTGTCAATCAGTTGCAGAACATTCCAGCATTCGCCGAAGATTCTTGGCCTAGTGCAGATGCTTTCATCACTCCACAACAACCAACCCTTTCGACCGGTGCTTTCTTAGGTGATACTCAACAACCAGTTTCAATGCTCACATCGTCGCCATTCAATATACCGGCGATCGGCGCTGTCAGCAACAATCACTTCGGTACTTCACCAACGGTTGGTCAGTTCGGTGGCCCTTCGCAAACAACGTCTGATCCTTTCGGTGATTCCTTCAATCCTAGAGCACCACCTCAAGTTCCGGTAGCGCCGCCGACTGTGATTCCAGCATTCCACGTGACACCAGTTTTGCCACTCCAGCCAACCACAAATCCATGGCCGCAGATCAATACTGTACATTCGGCACCGAATTTCCAGACAACGACTTTCTCGGTTTGTGTTACAGATTTCGATTGAAGTTATATCTGAAGTAACTTCTGCAGAACCTAATAAAGCTTTTTTTGAAAACTGGGCAAATGGGCAAACAAAAATGGGAAAACATATGAAGCTCTAAAACGCTTAACAGCGCTGGTGCATTTTTGCTGCAAGATAAAATTCTGAATTGATTTTTCCTGCATATTTCAATTTGTTTTTCTTTTTATTTGAAGAGCATCAATGTTGAATGAGAAATGCAACAAAAATTTCAGATTCCTTTTATAATTTTGCTGATGAAAAAATATCGTAAAGGAACGAATATTTTGCGAATAATTGTTGCAATTGAGAATCAAACGTACTATAGAAACATTTAAAAAACGAACCAGAAGAATATTAGATGAACTTTTTTTTTTGCTCGACGATTGGTCTGTGTATGCATGTGTCTGTTTGTTGAATGCAACTGGTGCGTTGTCAAAAAGTTATGCCAGTAAGAGCTTATAGTGCATGCGCCCGTCTTCGATTAAAGCAAATTACCTAAATGTCAACTCATCATTTTTTTTTTGCTGAATTTTTATGAAAAAAAGTCAATTGCAGGAGACGAATCCATTTGCATGTTCGGCTCAACAGAGTTCAAATATTGGTGCAGATCCGTTTGATACACAACCGGCACAACGTTTAATTCAATCGATGAACAAACCGTTGCAACACCACTCGAACTCAGCCGTACAATGGCCAGCAAACGAGAATTCAGCCCCGTTTGCTGTCTTTAACGAGAATAAGTACGTCTTTTTGGCAATCTTAGCAACCTTTTAGCAAATATGAAATGATTATATAAGAAAAATTGAGATAAGAAGAGGAAAATTATCGAAATTCATTTCACTGATTTCCAGTCATCGTTTAATTATATGCTGGCACCTCATCGATTTTTGTTTTGTTTCGAAGTGACATTTAATTAAAGTTTATGAAGGCGGGAGGATGATTTTTCATGATATTTGAAGATGGGCTGATAAGTTATTTTTGAAATTGTTCATTGTTCTGTAAGAATTTTGTGATCTCAGCTTTGATTCGTTAAGTTGGGAGAGAAGGAAGGGGCTAGAGTTGATTAACAACAAAATTTTCCAGATGAATATTTATTATTGCCGCGGTTAGGTACACACCTAAATTTCTTGCCAGCTGTAACCGCATTCTTTGTATAGATGCACACGGATATACTGTGTTGTCGTATTTCTGCAAATGTGCCGTTCCGCCAACTATATAAATTTTTAAATAATCTTCGAATGTTTAGGTCGAACTTCTCTGAGCCTCGTAAGGTCACATCCTTGGAGGAGGCATTTACGAAGCTTGTCGATATGGATGCACTGGTATCGGGTCCAGAGATCAAGAAGAACCCATTCGATGGGCTAATCAATCCGCCAAAGATACCACTCGCTGCGATGGGTTCTCATCCGCCGTGTATACCATCACGTGCATCTGCACCACTTGTATGTCCTGGCGCAAACAACGATCCCTTCAACGATGACTTCTTTCATTGAATTTTTCTTATTTATCGTTCGCTGTTTTGTTTAAGAAGGGCATTTACCATAAAACCTCGAAAGTAGGCTCTTTCTTCTTAATGTCCCTCCTCCTTCCTCACTATATTCGATAAAATGCCTCTTTTTCATCTACGAGTAAGTATCGAGGGGGATGCTTTCAATGTTAAACTATATATCTGTCGTATTGGGGGGTCTGTTTTCTTAACTGATGGATTAGATTTTGTGAAGGTGTGTTAACTATACTGGCTATTACCTTCATTCTTTGAGCGAATTTCATTATGGAATTTTTATTTCAGAAGAGTGAAGTTTTATGTCTTCGAGAAGGATTGAGAGGGGGGAGGGGAGTGCGAGACGAGGCATAAACAGCCCAGTTGTTAGAGATTTGAATGAGGTGAACGATGAATTATCGACTGATATCAGCAGTTGAATGATGCCTATAAATGTGAACGTTTATCTATCGCCCAATTTATTTTATCTCATATCGTGGCCACTGAGACAAATGAATTAAATATTTTGTTGAAGTTATTTTCATTTCTTTGCATAAAATAACTGAGAGAGAGAAAGGGTTGTTAAGCGTGCCATAGATCCCTTATAGAATTTCATATTGATATTTCTGCGTAATTTTATGCCCTTATCTACAGTCTGTATTCAATTAAAGAATTAACATTGCTCAGTGGTAGATTTGATCGTGAGGACACAAACATATTTTCTGCTAGGAGGGGAGGATTCCGCGAAGAGGGGGTTGGGAGTGCGACAGAAAAGTTGGATTGGAGCTCGATGGATTTCTAATCTTATTCATACGGCTTTCACGAAATTCGACTATACTGACGCAGTGTGATCATTTAAAAGTGCTGTTTATATAAACCTACCACTGATGCTTAATGTTTTCAAAAAGCAGAAAACTTAAATCTTCCCTATCATTTGAGTACTTCAATCTATAAATGAATGGTGGAGTTTTCCCAATTATTGTATAAAAATTCTCAACTCTTTTTTTTAAATTTCTTGAGATATGATGCTATTATTTGAAGGACATTCTGATTTTTAGCTTATTTAAGTGCTTGTTGCCGGGGTGGAGGAGAGTATGAATTTTTCAATGAATTGCTGACCAATAAGTGAAATAAAATTTTTATTTTTTTCAACTTGTTCCTGAATTTTCATTAGTTTTTATAGACAGCCGACTATTTCGCAATTGTTTTCTTCTTAAAACGATTGTTTTTCGTTGATTTCTATCGTGACTTCTTTGCTGATTATTCATGCTTTCCACATTTTTGCATGGCCAGTATACATGTTTTGATTTTCCACTATCGTATAGTCTCGAATAGAAGCCTCAAAGTTTGCATTATTTCCGCTTTAAACAGAAGATTACGTTGATGAAGGTAGAAGGGGTTCTATCCGAGATTATTATCTTACATTCAAAGTTTTGGATCGTGCGTTTACTTTAAATGTTGAGAACAATTAGTGCTAGAGGGGTACTTCGACGGATGGAAACATACAACGTTTGTTTGTTTTCATGGAATACGGTGGGAGACCACACAATTGTTCTGCATAAAGTTTTCTCTAACAGACTAAAGGTACACCGGAATTCCGATTTCGGAGTTCCACAATTTGGATCCTGGCATCCTGAAATTCTACTCCCAGCTGTACAGAATTCTCACTTTTTTGAGTTCTGTTTATGGTACATGAAAATCCTTTTTTTTTTCGATTGATCTTTGCATTAAACGTGGATGGTAAAAAGTTGCTAGCGTCTCAGCGGTCCATTAAATCACTAGATGTATATGTGGGCTTTTATCGTGATGAATATTTGTAATCTATATGAGATTGTTTTGTTGTTTTTTTATTCTTGTAAATCGATTGATTCCTCTTTTGTATTGTATTGCATTTTGTTTTTTTTTTTCATGTGATGGGGAAATATCGATATTCCACAAAAACGATCCATATTTCGGGATTCGACTAGCAAATTTCAGGATTAACAAATTCCCTCGCGAAAAAAGATTGAGCTGTTTTTTTTTTTGTTTGTTTAGTTTTACGAGATTTCCTGTAAGATTGGATTTTTTTCTTGTTAATTTTTCCAATCCTTTTATCGCCATGTAGTATTTCATTTATCTTATTCATCACTGATTGAGTCTTAATATTAGCAAATTAGACAGATTTTTCTAATGAATCGGAATATTGCTTATTATGAAAGAAGTTAACACAAAAATTTGCAATCGATTGTAAGCAGCGTCATTTCCCAATATTTTAGTTTCTAGCACTCACTTATTTTGTAATTAATCTTATGCTGTTGTACTTCATCTCAGAAGGGGGGTGGAGGGGCGAGGGGGGAAGGGTTGGAAGGTGTAGATATGGCAAGCAGTATTTTCATGTATGTGAATGTGGAAAATGCGAAAATTGATATTTATTGAACGTTTATAATTTGTAGTTTGAATAACAACATTACTACACTTGAGTTAGGGTTTTCTAATGTTTTTACGAGACGAAAGTGATATATTTCCCTCACAAATATTTCGGAAATTCTAATAGTACATTTTTCTTGTTTGGCGTTGAATCATTTAAATATATAAAAGTTGTACTTTGTGCATTGATATTGCCCCGGCTTTCATCTGTGGTCATAATTGGATTCTATTCTTCAGATTTTCGGTTTCACCGGTTATTTCTCTTTTTTTATTTCTCTTGTTTCTGATTTACAGAAGCATTTTTCTTTTCCTTTTCGTAATGCTGATGTATCGCATGTTTTATTGGTTGAAAATTTATTTTTTTTTATTGATTTACGTATGCAACAGAAGAAACGAAGATGAACTGACTATAAATAGCGTTGAGTTTTTCCGCCAAAACTTTATTGCCGTAATCACTGTAGTAACTCATTTGCTACCTTTTGATACCGTAGTAGTCGTGTGCTACTTTTAACACCGTAGTAGCCATCTGCTACCGTCACTATCGTAGTAGTCATATTTTGTCAGGTCATCTTTATTTCATATGTTGATAATACGTCGCGCTTCAAATGGGGGTTTTGTTTTCTTTTATGGCTTCATACGTCCTTTTTTCCTGATATCAGATAAGCATATATGTGCATGGCATTATTGATGCTTTTTTATGGTAGATTATTTTCGTCATTGGGCATCAGTCCAAATGTGATACGCTGAAAATTCTTTTTTTTTGTGCACATTGTTTTGCTCCATCTATAATCCGCCATTTATCGATGTGATCAGGCGTTTGTTTTCTTTGTACTTTCTTTTTTTTCCTATTTTTTTTTCTATTTTTTCTTCAATTATTTTACGAAAGATTATTTTAGTTTACAAAAGAAGAACTGTATAGTTCTTCATTTTGGTCCCATATAAGAGTTGCTGCGATCTTTTTATTTGTTGGTTTGCCAACGTATTATACATTTGCGATTTCGATACTTTTAGATTGTGATAATTAGACAATGACAGAAATATTTTCCGATATTCCTTTTTTTCGGTAACTCGAATGTTTTAGAATTATTCAACGAAATTGCTAGCATTTGTGTATGTGCAGATGAAGCATTCGACAGAAACGAAAACGTTTTCCTCTATGTCGGTAATGACTTCGTTTTTTTTTTAAATCTTCGATTATATGTTCTGTTTCTTTCTTTTTTATTTGTACAAAATGTGCATATCATCGCATATTGTTTCCTTCATTTTTTTTTTTGAGCCAACGAGGGTTCCTCGTGCCTCTTTTCCTTTCATATTTCCTAGTAAATATTGTTCAGTGTTGTTCGAGTTTTGTCACTACAACAACAACAGATGAAATAGATTCTTTGACTTGACCACCGATGAAGTACAACATTTTGAAGTTACAATCAGCCCTCAGATTCTAATGCAACATTCAAACGGCTTACTTCTTCCGTTCCCCGGACGCCTCTTTTCCTCTTCCACCTCCCTCCCCTAATAAATAAATAAATAAAAATCAAATAAATAGATGAATAAGTATAGGAATAAATAATTAGATAAATAAGTAAACAAATGAGCAGATAGAGAAATATGTAAATAAACAAAGAGGTAGACCCAAAATCAGTGGGTGATAAGAAAAGGACAGAAAAGTAGAGTACCATACGTTGAGTACCATACATAAATATGCAATTTGTGGTCCCCATAAGTTCTTCGACCTATATTGGTTCAGGTTTGTGTTTGAGGTGAGTAGAGGGGGGATATTGTATTCGGAAAGTTCGTACCATTCCAGTTTTTGAAAATAGCTGTAATGTCCAGGTGAGAATTAATGACGGAATGGGCTAATAAGCGAAAAAAGCTACATTTTAGGGAGATTATGGTTACAGCATATATGGTAGCGCTAATAGGATTTTTTAAGCTCCCATTTCCGATTTTATAAAGGATTAGATTTGTGCATCGAATATTGCATATCGAATTTGGAGCTTCTTTTTAGTCGGATGTTTATGAGGGAGGACACATTCGAAGATATTGGATTTACGATGTTCGGATCGTTTTGCGGATTTTCATGAATACCTTTCACAAATAATAACACCTTTCTTATACATCTAACATTTCTGTCTTGAAAATAACATCGTTTTGTGAAAAAAAAGCACCTTTCTTGAATGAGACGACTGTGAATTTCAAGCGAAGAGAACGATGAAAATATTTTTCTAGATATGATCGATTTTTTTCCTTCTTTATTGAATTAAAAGCTCAACAACATATTCAAGTTTTTCAATGAATGATTAAATCTAAGATGTGGGAATAAATTTCTTTCATGGAAAATCCACATACGATTAACATACGATGATTTTGCTAACCGTTTTAGTTTGATTCTAGACTCAAATGATAACCGTTATTTAATGGATAGTTGAAGACTTTCTGCATAAATTCGCAAACCCTCTCATTTGCATAAAGAGTTTTAGCAAATGAAATATGCAAATTTTGATAATTATGAGTAATTTGATGGATATTGTTAAAATTAGCGGAATTATCGTTAAAGCTTCTTGTAAATGTTTCGAGAGACTTTATTTATTGCACATCCAATTAAATATATTCCATCTTAAGATCTACACTGTACACATTGAATTATACATTGAATTAAATGTTTGAAATTTTCGAATTTTTTGAATGAAAAATTAAATTTTCGAAACTTTATTCATAAATCGAATTTTTATAATTGGAAATCAAAAAAAAAGATGAAGAAACTCATGTCATTTCGTCCAACCTATCGCAACAAAATATGGAATGTTGGAGATGCTTGAATAATCGAAAAATAAACTTTGCAATTTCCAATTCTTCTTTCAACACGTAGAAAAATTGAAAAATCACAAATGCTCAAACAAACAATCGAGATGAATGCAGCGCACGTGTAGTGTTATTATTCAACTGTTGCAGTTATCCATTATGTGCATTTTTATCCTCTTTTTTTTTTTTTGCTTCGCTGGATTCATGTTTGCGAAATAATTCGTGATTGAAATTTTCTTGTGGAAACAATCAAATTTTTTTTTCGGAGTCATATTTCGTCGATTTCGATGATGATTTCTCGATTGTAATTAAGAATGTGAAGAGTTGATTCATAAGAAATCTTGTTCCACTCTAGACTATTGTTTAAAAAAACGAGTGGAACTGATTTGTCATAAATATTGGAAAATTTTCAGTCATTTTTTCATCTTATATCCTAATTTTAAGATATTGTGGGGTGAAAGCTGGGAATATAAATATTGATCTGAAATAAATATCTGTATTTAATAAGCTTTAGTTGACTAAAGATTATTTGCTGCACAATCCAGGATATAAGCTTCAGCTCGAGCTCAATCTTAAGCGTAAATTCCAAAAGAAGAGCCCAAAGTTCCTTTTTTGTCTTACATCTCTACAAATGAACTTCGACTTCTTTATGAAAAGTATCTATCCTAATCCGGTACGGACAAAGGACAAAACCATAACGAATAAGATAACAGATCTGGATAATTTATAGTCTTTTTTTTCATCTTGCACCCTAATTTCAAGATAATTTCACTCTTAAAAGAAATAATACTCGCATTTCTCATACTTCATGCTACCTAAAAATGAAAATTTTATTCTATTATATTTTCGGCTGTTTCATTGCATCGTTGGTACTTCGAGCACTAGAAATTACCGCAATTACCCGTCTTGCAATATGGAATGCACTTACACAATACACATCTCGATCCGCTTAAATTAGCGCTCGTTTAACAATTTTTGAGGGCATTAAAGACGTCGAATTTTGAGATTACTAATTGATACATGGAATCAATCTGAAGTGCAGATATAGTTATTTCAGTTCTAAAAAAAATACATCCATGAAAGAGATAGAAGTGTTTTATAATTGTCTTTTTTTTTCTTTACTCCGAACACATTCGATCGATCACCGAAATTAATCAAAGACGGAGAACAAGTTGAAAAGAGAGAAGTGAAGATAATTGACAAATGCGATCGGATTCTCTGGTGAATAAAATTACATACACTGCAATAAATTTCGTCAATTACCAACAAAATATTTCCTTTTTTTTAATTTTCATAAAAGACGTTGAGGTTTTATTGCCACGCGTACTAGTAATTAGATATATATTCTCATTTATGGAAATTGTTTATTTTTTAATTCATTTGTTTATATACTTATTCTTTAAATATGTCTATGAGCATTCAAAGATAGATCGAAGATTAGCACAAGCTGATCGCAGCTTCAGGTTGTCTTTCACAAGAAAAAAGTTATTGCTGCAGCAGAGAAAGGATTGAACGGCAAAAACACCCCACTCTTTGAAGTGACCAAGAAATCAGCAAACACATCTTAACTCAAGCGAATAAAAGAACTTAACGATTATTCCATGTTTTCAAGCAAGTATTCCGTATAAGAAGAACGGTGAAATTACCTACTAATGACTCAGATCTCTTCATCTTCCTCTCTGGCCACGCTTCCTTCCCCCTACCACCCGTCTCCCCCCCACCCCATCTTGTCTTCGCAAACAACACTGCGAATTCCCTCAAGTGCGCAATAAAATTAGCGTGCAGAGGTCAATCGACGAATGCGATAGGTTTCCGCAAAAATTGTCACCGAACGAAAGCAACCTAAAATGTGCGCGAGGGTTGTGAATTGCGCATGTTTCCGTCGCCCTACGACCGAACCTAGCAGCCAGCCGACTGGCGGCCGACTTTGAATCGTGTGCTGCCCCACCTTCCTTCTGTATATGAGTGTGTTGTTCGCTCTCACCCGTCCAACAAACCTACCGCCCCAGAACCACCACTACCAACGGCGCAAAGCGTTATGCGTACCCGACATGGCCGCACGCTTAGTGCTCTCATCGTCATGGCCGCACTTGTGATTCTGTGACTTTCAACTTGATCACTGCCCGATTAAATTCACTCACTACAGAAAGACCTTAGTGCTTCAGATTGCAGAGCGCATTTATTCTTTTTCTAGTTTCCAGTTGTCCATAAAAAAAACGACTTGCGCAGTCAATCCACACTCTTTCATTTATGCCAAATACAAAATTAGCAACCGCAGACTGTTACCATCTGTGCAATTTGCATTCCATGTCTGTGCGAATATTTGCCCATGTACAAGACTTTTTATGCGTGTTTGTGGCGATAAACGAACTGAAGTCCAATTTCGCAGTAATTTAAATTATATTATTTCATTAAAAGTACGCTTCATTTTCTAATTGAAATTGTAAACACTATTACGCAGCATATTTATTCGCGCTAATTTATGTTGATTTTCAGCATAATATTCAAATTTATACATATATGCAAATTGCCAATCTTATTGGTATTATAATTTGCTATTGTATTACGCAAAAGTACTACCGAGCATATATTATTCATTAACAGCAAACATCGATATTGCTTCCTTATGATCACGATAAAAAGAAAAAAACTTGCCAACATTTTATTGTCGACTCATTACTATACACAATGCTGAGGATTAGTTTCAATGACAGATGTTTGTTTTTGTGGATATAAGTTGTGTGACTATAACTGATATCAGCTGCATCCACCTAATCCTCAAATTTTCCTTCATTCTCACCTCCCCCCTCTCTCCGTCTTTCCCATTCCAACTTTCTAGCCGTCTCATTAGGCCACTAAGCGTCTCCCTAAAGTCCACTCATTTTTCAGTAACAACATCTTCCTTCTCACTTGATGGACCAATTGTTACTATCGAGCGAGATGAGATTCCGCCGAAAGGTTCCTTTTTTCTTTGAGTGCCAATTTTTCAGTTTTATTGTTTAGATCAATAAGCGTACATTACGTCCTTGAGTGATGATTTAAGCGAATATCAATCGTATTCGATCGCTGATGTTGGTGATATTTTTTTTTTCAGCGGCAGAAACTTTCTTTAAAAAATTCGCCTAAAAATTTTTTTCCATCAAGAAATTAATAAATCGCATAGAAACCAAACACCGCTTTCAGCCTGTTTGTAATCTCTTTTGATAAGTTCCTGTCATTGTCTCCATTTACAGAGAAATTTTTATTATGAGCTCATAAACGAGATCTAATTGCGCCTTCATCGAATCCTATCAGATATTCAGTGGGAACGAGTGGGAGGCAGTGAAGTAGGAGATGAATGGAGTGGCATTGGGGAGGGGAGGACAGGAGAGGGGACAGATTCTCAAAAAAAGAATTGATGAACCTGTAAGTGGCACGAAAAACATGATGGACTAATCATGTAAAAAATTCGCGTGAAGGTCCCTTCTTTGTGCATTTCGGGCTCATTTTCAAATCTTAGATCCTTTATTTTTGAGAAATTCCACTACAGGATGTTAACTGGTGCGAGTGGAGAATGTCAACTCTATAGGTGGTGTAGTATGAATATACTCTACATTTTACAAGCGGAACAATTCGTTGATTACGTGTTTAGGATATTTTTAATGAAAATTTTCCACAATATGAGCTCATAGTTTTATTATTAAATGTAATTTCTTTTAAGAATTTTGGAAACATTTCAATTTTTCGAGTCCAATTTTAATCGATTTTACAAAAGAGGAAATTATAGGATGCATTAGTAAAAGTTCCTGGTTAAGCATTCGAGGCAATTTGAACCACTGTAGAGAATTTCATTCATGTCTCTTTTGTTGGCATTATGATGCGTATGAACGATTGCAGAGCAAGATGATCATTCAACGACAATACATCTGGCAGCAACTGGACGTGAGTTGTTGCATCCTTTTTTAAAAAGAATTTCGTGGCTGTTTCTTCGCTTTTATTGACAGCCTACCTCTGCGACTGTAGAATTTACTTTATTTTTCAAAACCATCCAAAACATACCACCTATGAAGGGTACAACGTTCTGTTTATATCATTTATATGACATACAGCCGTCAAACCTATATGATCTACACAATGGACTATACACAAATGTTTTCTTTGACATGCATTGTTTAATGCTATTGAGCACACATTTTTGCATATTTGGAAGGCATAAAACAAAGATAGAAAAGCATTCCAGGTTTTCCTGAGAGTATTCTTTGCTTTTTTTTTATCACTGTGAGATGAAATGGTAATGGCTATCAAATACAATATTCAAATGTATCCCTTTAATATGCAAATCGATAGCAATATCTATCTTTTTTCCTCATAACTTACTATAATTCGCAACAGTACAGTCACATCTGTTTTCGCCACATTGTGCAGCCTAATTTTACCGCTACCATTCATACACCGATGTCCTACAATAACCTCATACCTTTGTTAGTCATTTAGCGGTCATTACTGTGCTTCATGATAGTTTTGCTTATCACATATTCTGGGTTGTTATTTTCAGGACCAACTATAATCGAATTCAGTTTCTCGTCAAATACAACGGAAAATAGTGGCTCACGATCATCGAAGCCTATTTCGCGCTATGGAATTCTCGTTGTTTTCTTGCCAGCTGTTTTTTTTCATGGTTGCTTTCTTGTATGAATGTGCCCACTGGCAACGGTGCCAGAAAACGGGTTTGGTTTGGGGGAATTTCTCCATACCGTATTCACTTATAATTTTCCCCTTTATGAAAATAAACATTTCATTCTATAATTATCGCTTTCCATTTTAGAATATTTTTTTCGTCAATTCAGTAGGTAAATTAACCGCATTATTACCGGTTTAAACCAACAAATAACTCAACATTGTTATGAAAAGACAAAGAAAACAAAGTTATGCTTAGCATCGCATGCAATGAAGGCCGTTGCCAGTAAGCCGACTTTCTTGGACACCCGTTTAAATATAAATGGCATGGCAGTCGTTTAAACTCACCTAAAATTTGGAACTATTCAAACGCAGTGAAAAAAAAAACGATGCGAACAATTTCGAGATTAAATGTTCGAGATCAATCATCCAACGAAAAGAAGTAACACTGAGAAGATAAAAGAATTACTCTAAAATCACATAGAAACTGCAAACACAACTTGTTTACGATATAGGTTCACATTACGGATTGAATAAATTAAATGAATGGTACTGTACGAGGTTAGTGAATAGAAATATGACATAGGTCGACTCTAAATAGAATTGAGTTCATAATGACATTCGCCGAAATCCTCTTTGCGATATGAATGTGCAAATTATTAAGCAAAATTCAGTGCATTATATGCAAATGCAACCTGATTGTTTGTATACGCTCATATTATGAGGTAAAACTTTAGTTTTTAATACGATAGCGAAAGCTGCCACTGCATTCGTTGGTACTAAGGGATAAAGGGGGAAAGGAATGGAAGTGGTGGGGTGACAGGATTAGGTGGAAGACAGTTTACTGCGATAATCCGTTAATAAATTATACTAATACATTTGTTCATCCTGTATCAAAAAAATTTTAAACCGCTTACTCCATTTCAAAATGCTCAAATTATCGAGTAAAGAGTGTATTTGGAAAATATATACAAAAAAATGCACAAACTATTTGTACACTCAAATACTGCTGCTGTTGCAGTTAGTAACATCTCTCAACTAAAGTGATTTGATGCAAGAAATTATGTTCCATTTTTCATTCGCACATTTCCTTCCTCATGTCGACTTTTTTTTGTCTTTGCAAGACAAAAAATCATCAATAAGAGAAAATTGATCCAGTCCAAAATCGGTTCAGCTATGATCTCTGCGTTTTTCCAGTCATTGAATGTGTTCAATTTTTTTCACACTTTTCATATTACCGCTGAAAGTCGTTACTCCAATTTTTTGTAAATAAGAGAAATTTTTCCTTACTAGCATATTCCTCATCAGTGTCGTCGACATCGTTGATCGACACCCAATTAGTTTCCATAGCGATATTTGACATTGTGTAGGCACGAATTTTAACGAAGAAATTTACATTCGCCCGTAATACCCCGTTGCAATACTAAAAATGTTTGACCGCAATCTCTTTGAAATAATCGAGTGTACAAAAATAGAAAAAAATATTCCCAGATTTCAATGGTAATTGTGAAGGTCATCTAACCGGCAGCATCTGTCATCCGAACTTCAGGCAAGTGGCATCTGAATGATTGCGCCTAGAATGCGAAAATTGAAAATTTCGATCGTTCATTTTTGAGAGAGCGGTAAATTCCTATACCTTATAAAAATTAAATTGAGTAGGAGAGGATTTCGAAGCAAGCCTCTGTTACAGAGATTAACGAGACAAACTATTGATAGTAATGGTCTCTCAGTTGGATTGGTTGTTCGAAAAGTAGTGGGATGTTGCTCATATAGGTAAATGTGTTACCAGTGATAAGCATCAGCTAACCTTGGACGCTGGTAGCAAGGGATCCAGAGAAGCGGAAATTGCAATCAGTACAGGCAAGTCGAAATCAGAGTGTTTCCCTCCACTCGAAAACTTCATCTATGGAAACATATCGAAGAACTTTTTCGAACGATTTGAAAAGTAACCATCAGAAATTGTCAATGAGCGAATGCGGTTAAAAGCGTATATTCAGCCGAAATAAATCGACTATGGTTCATGGAATCCGTATGCCTAGACCTTCTACGTTTTCATACTTTCTATATCAAATGCAACTTTCTAAACCTTTTCGTTTGGTGATTGTTGTTCGCAGTCCTCTTCTCCAATAACGAATTTCGCTGACTTCACATTGTTGCGACGAAATGGATTATAATCGAGTGATGAAGCGCGATATGGAGGCCAACGACGTTCTGCGTGCACGTCAAACCATGACCGCAGCTCATAGTCATCCTCATCTTCCAACTACAATTACCACAATCTCCCTTTAGATTTTGTTACAATCTTTAAGACTTCGGATGCGAATTCAGATAAAATAATGCGACTTCGGAAGAATTCCGAATAAAACGATGTAACAATTCTTTAAATAAAACAACAGTCTGTAATTGTTTATGCAACTTGATTTTTTGACTTATAATAACTAATAGAAAATTTGCGAATGTAGGGAGAGTTGTTTGTGACAACGCAGCATAAATTGCGCAAATTTATTTGAACATAACAACAAACGAAACAATATCGCCTTCTTTCCAATTTGTTGCATCCATTGGTTGCCCATCTGAACTCAACTAAAATTCCATCCATCCGCCCCTCCCTCTACCTTTCTCTTTCTCTCCTTTCATCTCTACGAGAAGATCGCAGTTAAAAAAATGAACCCATGAAAGAAGCCTCCATACTGTCATCGCGTTCTGCGTATTTCCTCATTATTTGTTCGTGTATTATTTGTCTACATCGGCGATGCATATCCACGCCTAATGTGTGCTTAGAAGAACACTGCTTGTAGAGTTCAATGTTGATCGTTGATATTTTCATCATTAATCTACATCAATTCACCGGACATCGTAAACTCAATGAAAATATTCGAGTGTTTCAATCGAAAAGAATCCGTCTTCCGACGATTTACATAACAACTTTCAAGAGAGATATGCTTCAATGAGTGGCTTCAATTCATACACAACCTTAAACAGTTGAAATATGATAATCTGTGTTTCCGATGAACTGTGAAAACTCATTCACAGATGGAGACGAAATCTTCACTTCTCTCTTGCTAGGCCATTGCTCTACCGCTTGGATTCAACGACTGTTACAATGCTCATTATCCTGGCCATCGTAAACACAAATTGTAATCTCAATCTGAACTAGACTATAACTAGCCGCAACCTGATTGCTATACATTCAAGCTTGACTATGGCTGAAATTTTCGATTCAGCTATAACCTGATGCGATAATCACAGAATGTTCACCAACCTGTGCGGGTATATGCATGTAGATCCAATTATTTGCATATTGACTTAAATATTCAATCATTAGGAATATAAGCAAACTATCCGACTAACTAACTGTCTGTGCATGTCTACCAGAACTTCATTCTATGATCGCAGATCTAATCACCTATTTAGTAAATAAACTCCCACATTTTGTAAGATGCTAATCGAGAAGTGCTTGACGATTTTTTACGAGTTTCTGTAAAATTTGGCGGTTGTAAATTCAGAGGAAATTCCATCTTTAACGGCACTTTGAAGTAATGAGTATAAGAATAACAAATGTTGTACTGTTACATTATATCATGGAAGGCAGAACTCCACCAGTTTCACCGATTTTCCAATTTGGAAACAGCTGAAATGCTATTCAATCAAAAGTATCGAGAAAGTTTAAAGTGATAAAATGATTTTTAATCTTACCGCACCAAATAAATGGGGAAAACACCAGCAAAACTGGTTTTTGAAAAATTAAATTGGTTTTTTTGCACGAAATGTAGTTGTTTTCTGAGAATTAGGCCGTCTTTAGTGAACTGAATAATTGAAGACAGAAATGAATGGACGATATATAGAGGCGCACCTGAACGTCTTGACTCACAATAACGGCATAATTATCGACGACTCCATTGACATCCGAAAAAGCATTTTGGTCGTTCTCAAACTGAAAGTAATTATGCATGCTCTCATACATCTGGGGAAAAGTGCTCATTTATATATAATATTTAAATAAATACTACGTATAAATAAGCAATTAGAAGTTGAACAAATATTTTGAGATAAGAAGTGATCCCTTTAATCCATGTCAACAATACAACACTGCAATTTTAACGGCCAACACTGACATATTATATCCTTAATCGAATTCATCCATTTCCTCCATAGATTATTGTAATTCCAGCCTTTGCATAATTTAGAATTTCCAACACCAAAAATTCTAACTTCAAGATTAGATTTCAATAGAATTTTTTTTGCATACCGTAACAATCAACTGCCGAGAATCACGTCGTTGAAGCACAGGGAACGACCCACCTGTAAACATAGCTCAGTAATTTCGAGAATCGTAAAATGCAATTTTCTAAACAATCATCTTTCATTCCAGTATAATATCATTCATAGTATAAAATCAGCGTCTGATTATTTTCTTTATAGAATTTAGAAATTTGATATTTATTACCAATTTATTTATTCCATCCTTCAATTATCAAGGATTTCAAAGTGATATTGCTGATGACTGCATAGTCGAGTTAAATTTGTTTCTGAGACAATGAAAAATGGATACTCAAGTAAGAGAGTAATTAAGAAGAGCATTGAGCTGGATTCTCAACGAAATCTCTTTTTAAAAAAATTTCTTATATTTCCATATGCTTCGATAAGTAAAGATATTGGTGTTTAATGGCACCTTTTGTAATGCAGTATAATTACTTACACAGAATCCCATAAGGGTACCTCTCCAATCAATAAAATGATAGCATTTTTCTTTTCACAATAATTGAAATAATTCCAAATCATTGCGCGTACACTATCCATGACGTATAGACGCAAGTGGTAGGGTATATATGGTGTTTTCTGCATTAAAAACTACCGTATTACTTCATATAAAGTTCTCGTTATAAGTGAATCCTCTAGCTTACCTCTTCACCTCTTGCTTTGAAAATCTGAATGAACATATAACTTTAGCTAATTTTACTCGAAGCAATGCAACGTGTAATTATAACAATCTCTTTATTATTTCAAAGCACACTCAATATAAAATGGCGCTTACGTGATCCAACGATTCCCACAGTGATTGTTTCTGCCTCGGATTGAGTCTCTTGTTGAGCAATACCCGTAATGACGATAACCGTAAATGTATAATATGTATCACTGGCGAGTGATCCAAAACGGAATTTATTTCTGTTTATTGTCTCGACCACAGATGAATTTTGTTGGCCGATATTAGAGATGCTGGTATAACTGAAAAAATTTTTTGAAATAAATGACTATTCAGTAGTTAATAGTATGAGAGGTAGACATTACTTACCTTGCATTATTTATAGTTGCAGTAAACAAGCTAAAAAGCTAAAGGCATTAGTGAGAAATAATCGTTAAAATATATCTCTTGAACGAAAGTTTAAAAATAATCGAAAGCAAATACACATCACACCCCGTTAACTTTCTATATTTTCTATTAGGAAAAATTTTGCGATGAACTATCAATGATTTCCTTAGTTGTTGCTTTTTTTTTTAATTAAACGAGTAAAGTATGGCGAATATTGGAAAATTTCAGGTCGGCTTTAGATTTTCAGGTCACTTGTACAATCGAAAAAAAACGATGCATTTGAATATTAGCCAAGTGCTAAATTTAATACAACCCACACCGCACGTAAGGTATGGAAGTCGACGGTTCATATGTGCAGAAAAACGTGGTTTAATGGGTGCCAAACCTGAGACGGAATCTACACTTGCTCTGCGATTGCTCTTGCATATTCCAATGCAGAACGACATAGTCTCTACCAACGACCGCAAAGAGCCTCTTCACCTTTGGTGGATCTGAAAAATGAAACTTACAACCTTAGAAAGTACAATCGATGCTCACAATATTTAGAGAGGTCGGTTGTCGAATAATACTTCCGTCTACCTAATCTAACTTCCAGCCTCATTTGTGAACATTATTCTCTTTGGATCTTTAATAGTGTTTGTAAATTAAGTTTCTAGCAATTTTTAATGGGCACTGCGCATATTTTTTTGTAGAAATTTTCATAAAAATGGTGATCTTTCTATTTGTATAGCAATATACATGAGAAAATATACCATAATGGATGAACAGTATCAGGTTCATGGAATGTAGATGACCATTGTTGCACCCATAAAATATTAATCAAACATGGAATAAATAAGGAGATTGTGTTGACCACTTTGCTAAGCATTCACACTCTTTTGCATTTGTAAATGCTTTAGTCCTACACTCAATGACTGTGAGAAAGACGTAGGCACATGTCGAACAATTGTTCTTTAACATGAATCACTAATTGCATCGTTGTGAGCTCCCTGAAATTTAAACAAATCGTTAAGAATTCGATAAAAGAACAATATTTTTATTTCAATTTCAAATATCACAATGGAAAAATTTTTTCAAAGAATTAAAGAAAACCTACAAGTTGTCACATTTGCGATAATTGCACGACTTCGAAGTCCATCGTAGAGTGTATGTAGCAGAAATGTGTACGTTTGACCAGGTGTTAAATTCGTGAAGTTGAAAGATTTCCTTCGAAAAAAAAAAGCTCTCAAAACCATTTATACAACATTGGCCTTCTTTCATTGAAAAGGAATCATTATAAATTTCAAATTTCAAAAAAATTTCAAAAATATTTGCCAAAAAATGAAGCACAGCTCTAACTAACTATTTACTCTGAAATAGTTTGCATTCCAAGTAACGTTTGTATTGCAAGGTTTAAAACATAGAAATTATTTTCAACTATATGGATATTTCTAATTGATTTCAGAATTATTTCAACTATTGATAAAAACTTATCGAAAATTTAGTGAGTTTTTATGCATTGACGATAAGTTCTTATTGGATATCAAAAAATTAATTACGCATTTTAGAATTTTTACGTACAAGAACATTTGTAAAATCAATTTGAAGGCAATGAAACAGTCTTTTCTTTAAAAAAAAAAATATTCCGCATCTATTGGTACATTGCTTACGTCTCTTGTTTATCGATCTCTCGGGTGATGTTCGTTGAGTCACCAGCAAGAATTAATAAATATCGATCGAATTTGTATTTTTCATTCGATTCATCGAAGTTGACATTGATTTTATTTCGTTCTCGAACGCAAATATTCTGATTTTCAGTCGACTTCTAAGACTTTCAATTTTTGTGCATCGACCATTGTGGCACTCTTGAGAACACTTTTTGAAACATATATTAAAAAAAATAAATAAATTTGTCGCATTCGCCAATACCACTGATTAAATCATGCTGCAAATTATGAAAATTTAAATGTTTCAACTGATACGACCATAATAGATTAAACAACGCGCATTGTAAAATGCTGGATAGTAATAAATAATAATGGATATTAGGCGATAGAATACGTATTGATGAGTTATTTGACCGATCCATAACAATCGAATGAAACAAAAACAACTCATACTCAGCAAACATAAATTTTTCTAATATTATTTGCCAGTATTTTTTTCAATATTCGAGACAAAACCGACTTAGATCTTGGTCAGATTTTTGGCTGCTTATTATGTGTTAAGATAGGAGTGAAAGCTATATCTCCAAGCTGGAACGAATCAAGATTGTTTCACTCCACACTTTGATCTACGTGGGAAGGTGAAATTCACGAATTAAAACGCCAACAGTAAGCATAATTTGAAGCATTTTAACCGGTCTCAATCACCCATACCCAATGGCCAACGATTGGTGATTGATTATGTTTCAAAACAACTTTAGCTCTCACGCGTGGTGCAATGAACTTCGACCGCCTCGCCTGCTATTCCAAATTCACGTGAAATATTTTTGACGGCGAAAATATAGCGTTCGCTCGGCTTCAATTGTGTAATCATTATGGGACCGATCTTTTCCACTTCTATTTCATTCTTCTTATCAGACGGCTGCAATATGACGTTATATAGCCAGTTTGGACAGGTGTTAACAAATAATATATTGAGTAGGTGAGGTTAGGAATTGAAAGCTTTAGAGTTTTTGTCTTCATCAGGTGAGAAGCCAATTAGTAAATTTATTATTTTCATTTAGCATAATTGGCGTTGAGAATTGATGGAATTAACGCAGTGTTATATCGAGCTGGAAATTATTACTGATTTAATAGTGTGTGGAAAAATTAGGCCAATGTGACATTTCCAAACTAACGATGCACCTCGTAACACCTATCAACGCAGTTGAATTAATTATGCGGGCCCGATTCTAAGCATTAACAACTATTATATAGCAAAAAAATTGGCTTGATCTCGCAAAACAGTTTAGTTATTATACCAATCTTTTAGTAATATAATTTGCGCGGTAAATGTTTTATGAAGGAATTAGGGACCGATCTGTAGTGAGATGAAATGGCTTTCCAAGATCATTTACTTGTGATGAATGACTTGCCAAATGAAGTAAAATAAAGTAAACGCTTTTAGCTTACATCCTCTGTCATATAGGACGCTATAATACGGTAATTGTTGAAGCTGTGCCAATTTGGCCAATCCCACTCGATATGCACGTGCGATACATAAAAACTATCGGTGAACGCATCCACCACCCGTAAGTTTTTTACACGATCTGGACCTGAGAAAATGACGTCATGTAAACGTTATTCGTTTGGAAAACAGCAATATTTACTGATTACTGTATAAAATTAAGCCTATAACCGACGTAAATATATAATCAAGCTTCGAAACATTTCGAGACTTGAGCACTGAACACGGGTTTATTCAGTTAGTGGTTTCTTCAGTTTAAAGAATTGAAGGGAAACCAATATGTGAAAAGAATGAAAGAGGAAACGGTGTGGAAGACAATTTTTGAAAGAGATGTAGAAATATGGATATGGCACTATATGAAATAAATTTCCAATAGAGACCACCGCTTTGATGAACAGAAAAACAGATAATACCTGTGTCATGTAATGCAACATTTTAGGCAGGTTTTGAAATTTGCAATCATACGGTTCATGAACTATGCACACTTACATATGGGAATGAGAATAATTCACGTGAAATCGATTCGTTCGGCTTGAAATGCATACGATAGCAGAGCTTTTCAATTTTTGATGGATTTTCTGTTGAAAATCAAGATTTGTACGAGTGGAGAATTTTCTTGTCACATGAAATTTTCATCAGAACTTAAAATGACGAGAATATTTTTTTTCTTAAAAAAGGAGCTTTTTTATAAGCTCAGCAACCTCAACTTCTATTACCTATCCATGAGAAATGCATAGAGATAGATAATTTACGTTAACCAAATAAATTATTCCATTTCAGGGAACTTTATGAAATTAATAAGTTTTTTTTGCATTTAATGCCTTTAGACTTTCCACGGTTTTGCTGTCACCCAATTTTTCTTGGCAACCATCCAAATTATAGAGAAATCTGAACTTTACCCGCCAAATTCGAGTCTCGTTTATGTGCAATGACTAGCAAGTTGGGTAGAAAATTGTGAATAATTTTTCAATAGTTTAAAAGGCACTGCACTAATCTAGAACAAATTCGAAAAGAGTCTTGGAGGCAGTTTTCATGCTAAATTTTCCTCAAGGTTTTCTCGATGGATGTGGAAACATATCTTGAGGAACAATGAACTTTTTTCAACCAATTTTCTCTTTGAAGCTGCAAATTTTTGAAGTTGAAGTTGTTATAGAAGTTGTTATAGAAATATTATCGTTTTAAATCAATTGAAGCTTTCATTTTAAAAAAAATGAAAGCTCCAATTGATTTAAAACGGCAATATAAAACAGTTTCGAATCTTAAAGCTTAAAGAATAAAGAAACTTACTGGAAAAGTCAAACATTCGATAAGCCCACCAATCGCGAACTACACTACCATCAATTACACAGAATACTTGCAGCTGAAAATTACTTTATGCATTACTTTACTACTCGTTCCGCTTTCCTTTTTTTCGAAAATATTTTCAATAAAAAATGAAAATTACAACAACATACTGCGACATAAATGAGTTAAAGTTGAACTCATATTAGCCATCATATTCGCAATATTATAACAAGGTTGCAATAACTCATATTCTAGGTGTTATATCAGCATATCATTCCTTTTCACAGTTGTAGTCCATTCGAATCATCTTTACATTACTTCGCATTCGAACGATGCTAAATCGTTCATCTCTTATCTTCTCTATACATTCTCCGATTTAGATCAAGAGCACAAATCATCACCCCATCTCGTTATATCTATTCATTAAAGAGTGCTGTTTACTGTTTTTTTTTACAAACATATTCAAGTGCTATTAAAATCAACAGAAGTTGAAGAAATATTGTTGAAATTTCACATAACTTGGAAAGTTTTAAGTTGTAACACTGCATAGTTAAAGAGATAAAACTTTACTGTGTGATAAGCGATGTTCATATATTCATTAGATTTTATTGGACAAACCTCGAAATGTCGTTGATCGATGGAAATTTCAATGATTGTTTCTGTTGTGGTGGCTCCTATAGCGAAAGATTTTGATTGTTGAGGATCGATTATGGTGCAGTTCAACAAATATGCTTCACAGGATATACCATTCGGTTGATCCCATTCAACTTTTATGCTATCATTCATTCGTGACAATCGTATATCATTACTTGGCCGTTTAAATGAAGCTTGTTTCTTTTTCGAGTTGCTCTTCAGCGACGGTTTCATTTGAAGATGCTCCATAGATGAGTGCTCAATCGATAAACCTTTCGCTAAATCAACATCAGTTGCCGGTTCTACCTCAGGTCCAATTTCTTTGACATCATTTCGTTCAGTAGTTACACTCGGTTTCAGATTCCATTCCGTTTTGACTGTAGCTTTAGTGGCAGGTGGTAACACTGTTGACAGTTTATCCATGTTTCCTGTTTCAACCTCAGAGATCGTTAATGCGTGTTCCATTGTTGTTGTCGCTGCAGAATACCTGAAAAAATTTTTTTGCAGCACATTGGTTTATTGATCAATGCAGTCATAAGGTTGTGATCTCATAAAAAGTTGAATAAATGAATTGACTCTTTTACATCTTTTAATTAGGGAAAAATTTCCCTCAAGCTGAATTCTATTAACAAATGCAGTTTCTCTACATATTTCTTGCGGTCCCTCTGAAAGTACTTATTAGTTATGCCTCATGATGCAAGCATTATTTTGCATTAAAATTAATATTATTTTCTTTTAAAAAATATTCCCCATTTACCTCATATTCAATACCTCTGGTTGGGAAAAAAAATTTCGAAGCGAAATTTGAGGGAAGCAACAATAGTACAAAATCTATCCTTCGTTATCTTAGCGAGTGCACTCATCCATCATGCTAAGGTCCCACCAACACCGACCCCATTCGAACACTTTTATGCCAACATGCATAAAACACCGAACGCATTTTATAGCTAATAATAAAACTGATGGGAAAAATGCAGTCATAGCAATTGCATGCCACTGCTTGGTGCGAGAGCATTTACATTACATATTGGAAAAGGAAAAAGATAATATTTTAGAAATAAGCTTGGAAGAGAAATATTTTGGAAAATGATGGAAAGAACTTTGAAAACTTGATAGGAACAACTTTTTTCTCATGATTCGTTGAATAAAATTATCTAAATGTGCGCTATTTTTTATCTATTTGAGATTTTCTAAAATTTCTGCTTCATAGCCTTTGAAAGAAATATATTTCGAAATTTTACGCAAGAAACTTCGATCCAATATTTTCTTCCGTTGCTTAAACTGCATCTTTCGTAAAAAAATTTCCTTTTGCAAGAAATGAAGCTATTTTCCTGAGTGCATTTACTGTAATAGAAGTTGGGAACATCCCATGGATGCTGATTTTATTCTTGGCTATTTGTTCATCCCAAGCAGGATTATTCAACTCCTCCTCAGTTGCTGATAGTCTGAAATTGATAGATACATCTTGTTCTAAGGTGCAGAAAGGTTCCCTTCTATTAATAATCTCTTTCAAACAATTGAGAAATGCGAACATTTCAGAAGCTGGAGGTACAGTTCGGTTACTGTAGCCGGAAAGGCTGTCGGCATAACCCTTTGTCTCATCGTTTTTACCTGTAAAACACGACCACCTTTTTCTGAATGCTCTAAATCAAATGATGTAAAGGTTCTTACTGAGTATTACACTCTGGACTCAAAGAGAGCTCAAAAACTTATAATTTTCATAAAAGGTATTGTGCTCATGCCTCGCATCTAACCGAATTCGCCCAAATCTTCAAGTGTATTCCTTCCTACCCGAAAATTGGCGTCAAGTTATACAGAAACCTTATAAGTCATGAATTCGCCTTGTACTCGGTTAAGCAGGATCAAGCATAGAAACTGTTCGGCTAAGACGGCAGCCCACACCAGTAGTTTCAGTAGTATTATGCGGGATCGAAAAACCATCGCACGCTCTCGCTCCCGCTGCAGGTTTTTGAAAGTGCAAAATTCAATAGTATTACACTCTGGACTCAAAGAGAGCTCAAAAACTTATAATTTTCATAAAAGGTATTGTGCTCATGCCTCGCATCTAACCGAATTCGCCCAAATCTTCAAGTGTATTCCTTCCTACCCGAAAATTGGCGTCAAGTTATACAGAAACCTTATAAGTCATGAATTCGCCTTGTACTCGGTTAAGCAGGATCAAGCATAGAAACTGTTCGGCTAAGACGGCAGCCCACACCAGTAGTTTCAGTAGTATTATGCGGGATCGAAAAACCATCGCACGCTCTCGCTCCCGCTGCAGGTTTTTGAAAGTGCAAAATTCAAACTTTCCATATAGCAGCAACTCAATGAATAATATAGGTGGTGTGATCCAATAAAAGCATTTTTACTTCCCAGGGCGATGGTTTTTGTATGCTAGCTTTTTGCACACAGACCTGCTCAATGCTTTAGAGAAGTTGGAGGGTTGACAGAAGGTTTGATGGAATAGCTGCACTGTGCATTTGAAAAAAAAAAAAAACCCTGTGGAACAACCTCACTATAACGAATTTTGCATCTGACTGTGAGTGAAAAGAGCACTTCCAGTGATTCATCAGTAGGACTCTTTCAGTGCATTTCTTTTCCCATTTGGAAAATAACCTCTTGACCACTGACCACTGATTCATGGTTACGCAAAAAGCGGAATAGAACTCATAAGTTGGCACCTCCACATAGCATCGACTCTACATTTACGACTCCATCTCACTAGTTTAGTTGACATCAATCGCAAATCCTCATCACTTATACATCTCAGAACTGCTTGAAAAAATTCATACACCATTCCACTGAAAGTTATTCCTCTAAAAAATTGTGCCCCCAAAATTGCGCGCCTTGTCACCGAAGGCTTAATTGGCTTGTATCCCATGAGTATCACATTGCAATCGTCATTTCAATTAGCTCTTTAAGTTTTATGAATGGTAAATAAATCGCTAAAATCAATTATCAAATTTTACTTGGAAAAATGATAATAAAATAGATATTATATTTGGTGAATAGCGAAAATGATGAAAAACTTTTAAGTAGTTCGATAACATTCGCTGACCAACTTTCTCACTCCTATTTTTTTTGTTCGTATTTTTTGTCAGTACGCCCCTCGATCCCCATCCAGTTCCTATTGTGTTTTCTTATCGACTTTGGCAATCTTCATGTAAAGCGTTAAGCATATTTCGCTGCTATATGTACTGATCGTTAAGAGCTTTTGATAGCTAAATCGAAGCAAATCTGCATGATTTTGACATATGCATTAGTTTATGATATGTGAACTAATGGATCTTTGCAGGCACACTGCCAAATCTAATTCTTGGCTTTTTGCCGTCTAAGTTGTCTTCTATCTGCAGCAAATTTCATCGAAATTCAAAGTGTGATAAATAAAATTGCGAAGTTTTTCCAAGCTTGAGTTTCTCAATTAATTCTATCAAATGAACGAAACAAAACAATTATTTTCATAGGAAAATGATCGAGAAAACAATAGTGAAGAAAAATTAGATTTTTTTTTTGCATTTTATTGGCTAATCTTCAACTGCAACATGTGATCCGAAATGCTTTGTTTGTTTGTTTGTTTTTCAGGTGTATTTATGATCTTTATATTCGATAATTTTTTGTTCAAATATATTTCACCAATCGAGAGAGATCTTCAATCGAAAATTTGATTCCATTCATCAACTTTCGAATCCCTGCTCCTAGACTAATATCGTTTAAAATTTCCGGTGGGGTTCTATTCATGAACGCCTATTTTTTTTTCCCCTCTCTGTCTTAGTCTTTTCATAACTCTTCGTCGCGGTGATCGTTCTGCAGAAAAAAAAAAAAAGAATAGCACATGCGTACATGCTGCCTTTAAGGTATTAAATTTTGATCAATATGTCGATGATTCATACGTGAAAAAACAGATTGCAGAACTGATGACGTCATCAATTTCGAGAATTCGCGACGTATCGTTATCCGAACGGAAGAACAACTTTACATTATATCAGCATTTTTTAGATGCTGTATTCTGAACATTTTATTTTCATTTGGCTGGCACGTGAGATGCTGATTTTCATAATTATAACGTGGCATGTCTTCCTACTTTTCGAAAATACCAAAAATATTTTTCACTTTTTTTTCGCACGCCCATTCCAAATATTTCTGAGGCTTCGCTTTACTTTTCCCTTCACATGAAAGTTTATCAAGCCTATAGTATTAGCGAGAGTGTAATTTGTCTAAATGTAGCAAACATTAATGTGTTCATCAGCCAAACATGAAATTTTCTACCAATTTTTTGTTACACTGAAATCTTTCTAATCAGATCCCGTTCCAAAATGAGGCGGTTTCCTTCTGCCCACTTCAGACACTCCCTAACCTTCAGACGCTCAGTTTTCTTCTGAAATACTTCGAGTGTGAGCTTGTCCCTTCCGCAGGAGGGTACAAGAAAATGCGAGTAATTTTTCAAAATTTTCATAGCCGATGGATCGATTCAGAAAAAAATCAACCACTTCAAAGCAGGAAAAAAGTGAAAAATATTTTTTGTGGGTGAATTCTACACATACGTCAAATTCCAAGTTTTCTGCTCCCGCTAGAATAGTTTTATATAAGATAACTGCGCTTCAATTTGCATTTCAAAAACTCACTTTGCATATACCATTTTATTCGCGTTACGCATCATTATTGTATCTCCTACATTATGCTACAGTAATTATCAAAACGGGTTGGCGATTTCTTTTCAAGCAAATTTTTTAATCAATAAGCATACCTTTCGTTTTGAATGTTGCAATAGTAGCCTCATCTGATTGAATCCCTTGATATTTGGTAGTTATTTTTAATGTATATTCACTGTTGGGTTTTAAATCGGTTAACGCTATGTGAGTTGCTTCGGTTTCAAATATGATCGATTGTTGTCGTTTATCATTGATTGGATAATATTCGATCTCATAGCTGAGATCATTGCCATTCGATGGAAAGAACGAGAATACCGTATCAGATTGCGTCGTTATGATCGTATCCAATATAGGCGCATCAGGACCTCAATAAATGTTGGAAGGTTTTGAATTTAATACCGCATATCAGCAATTTTTGTTGCATTGGAAAAAAAATAGAAGGAAAAACTGATTCAGATATTTACATTAAAAATTCTTTTGAAGTTTATGTAAAATTATTGATATTCTTTAGCATTTATTGCCACAATAAGTGATGAATTCCTTTTTTTCATTCCTTTTTCATAGCCATTCATGTTCTCTTGCCAAATCACCCTCAAGTTAGTAGATTTTCCTATTTCGTTCCCTTTCTGGATGTATTAAGTCATAGACATTACTTAACAACGATTGATATTGCGTTGTGACAGAACAGCTGTCTCTGAGTGAATCCTTCCAAATTTAATTGCATAGATATCAATTCATTCGACAAATTACCCATCTGCTCCACATCATCTGAGAAGAAAAATGTACACATAGGAAAAATTTGCATTTTGTTTTCATTTTACTCAAGCGCCACTTGAGCATATGACCCATATAAAACCGCTCAGTAGTAGCATCTGCGTTAGTAAAAACACCTTTATCACCTGTACCGCCTGTATCATCTATACCAATCGTACTACCTAAATTAGTTGTGCCACCAGCACAAAATGTATAACTTGTAAAGTTTAAGCGCTTACTGCCCAGAGTAATACTCTTGGGTGGGAGGAGAAAAAAAAAGAAAAAAGGAGGTCTTTTATTATCTCACAGGCGCCCTGGGTGCGTTGTAACTAATTCTCTCTAGCGATTTTTTCCACCTTTTTGATAGGAACAAAACAATTGCACAGTTTGGAAAGTGCAGTAGAAAATATTTGATTAATATCAGCCAGCGCTCTAATACTGAAGTATTGTCGCCTTCCAGTACAACATTACGGTAAGAAACGGTATAGAGTTTAGAAAAAACCCAACAAGTGATACCATCGATGATATATTTTGATTGTGCGCCGCAAGACTCGAGTCAACACTTTTTTGCTTGCATGTCAGCCGAGACACTTTCCGGAAACAATTTTGTCAACCCAAACGAAAGACACGACTTAACCTACCCTCATGATAGGTAATATTTTTCTTATCCACCTATGAGACACTTTTTTACCTACCTGTTTTGCAGATATTATTTCACCTACTAGACTAAAAGATTTTTCATAATACATCGATATTCATTCTTTGAGATTGATACGATATTTTAAAATTTCATTAACACTTACTGCTTGTTACATTCTTTTGGCTTATGAGCAAAATTGAGCCGTTGTTTAGAATAACGCTAATTGAAACATTATAAACGGTTGCGCTAATTGTCCCGCTTATTAGTGTTGTGCATCGATTCAATGGAAATTTCGAATTCGTCGGTGGATAGCCGATTGATGGTTCGTACACTATTAAATAACTATCGTAATCGATGTTTTCTGATGACATATTGCATGGCAATTCCAACAAGAGCGTTGAACCGTTTATTCGCTATAAAATCAATTTTTACGTTGAAAATTTCAAATAATTTCGTCAAACATATTATATTTCAATTTGTCAGTTTTGTTTTTTGACAGATTTTGTCTAATTTGTCAAGTTCAAATTTGTTATTTTCTTTTTTCAAAATTAAGATCTCAAATGCAATAATTATGGCTGAAGTGTCGGAATACAAATGTGAGCATGTATATTATATCAGTATTTATTCATATTTTATTATGCAAACATTGTATCAGTATTGATATAGAAATAACCTCAATGCTAACGATAATATAGTTTATCCGTTCAACGTTTCAAGGAAACAAAAGTAAATGAAATAATTATTAACTAATTTCGGTGATGTTCAAAAAAGTCGCCTTCAAATTTTAAAAATTTTCATTGATTCTTTTTGTCATTTCGTTTCGCTTTCTCAAAAAGTCGGAATAATATTCGGAATTTTTGAAGAAAAATTTTCGAAGGAAAATGGGGTAAATTGATTTTATCATAATTGATTCCAACTTCAACACGAAATTCTTGGATATGAGTGTGCAATTTCAAAAAAAATTTCAACTTCCTTAAAGTTATTGAACTATTCGTTAAACCAATTAGTCAATTATACATTCTGATTAGCTCAAAATGACCATTGAAACTTTTTAAATCAAATTTTCTTGTTAGAATATAATTTTATATGATGTTTCTTTTCGAAATTTAATCAAGCAATTATTTTTCATTCATATTCACTAAACATATTCAACTCATCTGAATAAAGTAAAACTTCACCTGTATCAGCGTGAGAGAGAACGTAACAACAACCAATAGTATCATATGCATATGCTCATGGCCAAGACAAATACCACACCTTTCGTGGACAAATACCACACCTTTCGTACTTAGCGAAATATTAGATTGGCGGTCAGCTGATTTGTTTCGCTGACCAGACAGAATGACAATGTTGCTGAACGAAATGCATAAAGTGCAAATTGAACGACTACGACATAACACTATTTACCTAGTGGATCATCAATGACTTTCAAACGTGATGCCGATGTAACTAACCGGTTGTAAGTATCATAGAGAAGAAAAGATGAATCTACTTAGCAATGGATACAATAAGACCGGATTGATCGCTTCCACTCCTAGAGCAACCTTGTCCAGCAAGCATACATTCAATTGTGGAACTAAACATGCTATTTATTTCTACACTTAATCAGCGTTGCACAGCTACTTGTATAGTGTTTAGTTACTTGTATACTTACCTATAAACTTATTTCTATAATTAGCTACGGTTCATTCAGCAATAAAGTGCTCCTCATCGTTCGTTAAATTTTCATCCGAAGTGAATGGATCTTTTTTCTCTTTTTAAAAAATGCTCTTTCATTTGCATCAGTGCAAACCTAAACACCTTTACTAATTAGGATGGATTTATGAATTAATTAAATTTCCACAAATATTTCCTTTTAAAAAAAACCTTTTCGTTAAAAAAAACAGTCGACTCTCAGCGATTTTCCAAATCCTGAAATTACAGGTTGAAGCAAAATAAACGACATCGATCGACATATTCTCTATGAATATCGGTCGACATGAATGAATCCATCACTCGTTCGAACACACTGTTATATGAAATAAATTCTTATTTGTAGCCTACTGATTTCACAATGACAAGCATATAATTTTACCTACAATATGTACTGCACGAAATCAAAGAGATCTCCGACAGGTGGATATGGAAGTACCATTGAAATCAGGTGGTTGGTACCATACATCACTAAATTCAGGTGGTAGACACCAAAACAACATTGAATTCAGATAGTAAATGCCAAAATATTATGTTACCTTTCAAGTCAAGAATATGCTCGGGATGATTAAGCGTCTTATCGAAAAAACATGTACTTTATACTGTATTTGTCGTGTTTTTCTAGTATCTGCACTTCTATGATTTATTCTCTTATTTTTAAACTTTCAATGTTGCAACTGGGAATCCCCAGCAGAGTTATTTATAATGAGGAAAACCTTGAAATAATATCATTAAACCGTTCAGCATATAGGAAAAGCGAATGTTAAAAAATTCGTACAAGTATAGCGCTTGCAATACTCAATTTTTTGAAGTTTCTATTCCTTTATTTTTAAATTTCTTTTTTTATGAAATTTTTCTGGAGTACTTCTCAATAACCTCTCGGAGTAATAGATATGGCGAGGACGCTCATTAGAATACCGTTTACATGAGCTAATATCGCTTACATAAATAAACATTTTAAACGCAAAATTAGCTTATAGAGAAGGAATATGAGAAATAATATTCACGCAGAAATAGTTTTAATTCGTTTCGATCATCTAAATTACGGTTAATTTATGCTAGTCGAAACTTGGGTTTCCACTTTTTCCCCGTTTTCACAATTGCAACAGAAATTCTGTTTCTTCTTGAGTGCCGTCGGCAGATAGCCGACCAATGTTTTTTGCAATGCATCTGGTTTAAACCGAATGCTTTTGATAGCTTATTGTTTTTCATTTTTTCATCAAGAGATTCCTCAACGAAACGTTGGAATTCTATAGAAGTTGCTGCATCGCAATATGCATCACATTGCAATATTTAAAATATGAAAGCATAAGATGACAATAATTTTTACATCGACTATTAAAATGCAATTTGTCTCGAAGTTCAAATGAGTTTGCATAAAGAAGAACAAGTAATAGCGGATGGACAGGAGGGGCGGAGCGATATATAAGAGAATATACCTTCAAACACCATACTTGAAAGCAATCCACATCATATGGATGGGCCATTTTAATGTTTAGAATCACTTCATGATAACATATTTCAAATTGTTTGCATCAAAATGTGATCCTTTAATATCCGTTCTGATTAATGCAACTCTTTTGAATCGTTGTTCATACCGAAAAATCTCATTCATATTCGCAAAAATTACTTTCAGCTTCTTGTTTCTTTCACTTCTTTTTTCACCTTATTTGCTTACATATATTTGTATTTTATTCATCACGATAGGATTGATGGCTTTTCTTCGCATAAATATTTTTATGTAAAAATTCGATTTTTGTTTTTTTCTTCGATACGCCACTCCTTTATCATCATTTCATCGGGTAGTTCAGTCTTTCAATTTGCTTTGTTTTTTCACTATCATTTACGGCTAGAAAGCTGTATTTATTCATTGCCATTCGCATCAAAAAAAAAAAGAATGTTATAGCTAATATTTCTTAGTGTACTGTTCACCTTCTTCACGAAACTACATTTAACTAGAGTTCGCTGACTATTGCTCGTCGTTTGGTTTGCTCGCTTTTTGTTGAAATCGCATTGGATTAGTCGATTTTCTATGACTCAATTATTTGTTTTGTAAACGATCCAGCTGTATTCACTCTCTATTCTATTTGTGCTGCTTCTCTTTCTTCTTCTTTTTTTCGCAAGATTCAAATCGAAGCTTTTTTTAAACATTAAAATCACTCAAGTGAAAGAATCTCTAGCACGTAAAAATCTATCCACAGTCTTCCACAAACAATTAAAAACCTTTGCTCAACACTAACTCCAGCAAAGAAATCGGTCAACTTAGCGCTAAATAAACTTGCAAACAGTCTCGCGAGAATTGAAACAGTCGAGCTGAAGAAAAAAAAATGATATTCCAAACTCGTTATACATAAAGATACTGAAAAACCTACAATGGGCATAATGACGGAGAAGAACGCTCATGTGACGAATGAACATAGAAAGGAAATAGCTTCCAAGAAGCAAGCATTAACAAAGTGTTTCGTCATGGATATCGCCGCACAGGACAGATCTGGCCCCTCATTAATCTATGCTTCAGCGACACTCAAACCCCAATCAGGATATTTTCGAAGGTTAATGGAAGTAAAATGTTCATCAAGGTGCTTTCTTTACAGGTAACAATTCTTTATGATCTCACATTGTGATAATTTCAAAGATAATACAAATTAAGAAGACGATACTGTTTACTGAACAAGCAAAAGCGGTAAGAGATATTCGTTATGTAACTGATGATCTAAAAAGCTCAAGAATTTTACCAAATTATCACAAAGTGCTGAGTCACATTCCAAATTATATAAAACTGAAACAAATTTGTATTCTATGGACCATTCATAAAAACACCCTCCTCAAAAAGCAAAACCACAAGAAATCTATTGCCTTAGAAATAAGCTGGATGAGAAAAAAGAACCGTCACTTGAAAGAAGCAATCGCAAGTTCGAAAAACACTGACCAAAACCATATCTAAAAAGTGTTGGAAATTTCATCATGAGCATGTGTGGATGTGGAAAGAAAGTGATGAATAAGCAAATCGAAACCTATGGGTAAAGGAGGCGGGAGGGAGAGAGGGGAAGGAGGAGGTTTGCGACCACGTTAATCGACATCTTCAAAATGTTTTCGGTTGTAATCAAAAAGTGGCTTTTGGTAATTGCTTAGATCTTTACCCGAGCGCCACTTCTGAAATGCGGTTTCGACCGACTTTCGACTGTAACCAGCCATAACAGTTGCTCGGTTACTGGCGGAAGGAGACTTCAATCGGTTACCATCACTAGTGGCACCACTAGTGAACAATTGGCCAATTGAAAGAAATATAAGGAAAGGAAGAAGTAATAGAAAAACAATAAACATTCATGACGACAGTTTAATGCTTTCACTCATCGAACAACTATTTCAAAAATTCTTCCACTTAAGCCGCTCCGTAGAACAATATAAAAATTAAGAATAATAGAGTGAACATTATTAAAAATGCATCTGAGATCAAAAATACACTCATCACACAATAGTCAAATGCTCGTTTAGGGTGGTTTTAGTTTCATCCACCTTGGTGTAATCGTTGTGCCCGCTATAAGATCCTTCCATATTTCATCTTTGCCACCAATCGTTACCTGTATAATTATTGAATTAAAGCAAAGAAAAAAAATTAACCCAGTGGATGAAAGTCTAAACTCATTGCTTTTAAATTTAGCAGCAGAAATACAGAATAAATAAATATCTCAATAATTTAAAGGAATCGTTCCTATTCCCTGTTTTTCCTTCAAATTCCCCCTTCAACTTTCCGCTAAAGGTACTAATTTGTACTTACGGATTAATAGCGTTATACATGTGAACGACCGCTCGCCGTTGTTTTATAGACGATATTTTGCGGGAAATTTTACCAAAAAATTGTAACAACAGGTGGAAAAGAACGAGAGCAAGATTCAGTGATTCCGTCTTTGAAATATTGACACGAATTGCATACTTTAGTTCAATATTATCATCGAAAAAAAGAATATATGGGAGTAAAAATATAAGCATTAACCTTTCCGATAACTTTGTGATTCCCAATCCGATCGTAATCGAGTAACGTTACTTCAACTTGTGATCTGTAAATGATAACGCTATAGTCAGCCTTTATATGCCTTTTAGCATTAAAATTCGTCAGCGCTATGCCAATGAGCTATAAATACCCTCAAAGTTGGATACGTTCACTACAATTACCTATTATTGCGAATATCATATCTGCTAAAGACGAATAGTACGTACTGAAGACTAAACAAACACATAGGTTGTATCCGAATCAATTGCGACTCATTGAACGATTGCAATTTTTGAGTTGAGCAAAGAATATGCAATTGGATTAAATCAGTGTTATCGTTAAAATTTAAAATTTTCGACGTTAAATTTTATATTCTCTCACCGTTTTTATTATTTTCTCAATTTGTCGACATTTCTATAGGAATTGTTTCCGTCGCAAAAAAAAAGTCAAATATTTTAGAACTTTCCTTTCAATTTTAGCGTTTGAACATTTTATCAATAAACGACTTTTTTTTCAAGCTATTATGTCGTTTTGATGGCAGTGACGATTTTTTCCAACTTTTTTTTTTATACTGAATAAGTAATTAATGCACTTACGTTGGTAAAGCATTTGAAGGTATGGTAAATTGTAATGCCTCATCCCATACGGGGCAATCGCTTCCTTTACGGACTGCGCTTTTCCTCTTTTTTCGTACTTTGCCACCTTGAATTAGATGCACTCGAACGCAACCATCTGAACCGATTATCTGCTGATTATCATAGTTTTATGCGCTTTGAGCAAATTTTTACGGGAATGTTAACAATGATATAGTTTTTGCAGTGTCGAATTGGGTTTTGCCTTCTGAATTTTTTAAATTCTGAAGCCTAAATGGAATCCCCGTTCTAGTTCTTGATGAATCCCTCCCTATTTAGCTGCAGTACATATGTACTCTCTATAGGTTCGATTTACACTACACGGAAATCAAGAGTAAATCTCAAAGAAAGTATAGCAGTTGACATGAATTTCGCTTTGGTTGATCCTTTCTGAGTTATAGGCACGTCACAATGACATGAAATTCACCATTCACTTAAATCGAGGAAGTATAACGTTTCTCTCTGTCTATCTAATACATTATTCAGTCAAATTGTGCTTTGCAGCTGGGCTGGACTAATGCGGAAAAATGGCTTTTGGCTTGAGGATTTGCGAAACTGGGTCATATAGTTGATGAAACGTGTGTTTCAGCTTTTTCGAATTTATTTTTGCGACCGAGATTAATATTAAGGATGAGATGACAAAAAGCGCATCCCGTGCTGTTTACTTGCTCGATACGTCCCAAATCCAGATTCAAGACCAATTTATATAGGTGTTTCAACGTTCAGCTCGTTTGAATTAAAGAATAATAAGTTGCTGACGTTAAGCACTAAGTGCACGAAGGGTTCAGGTATCTTATGAGGTTATTCATTTCCAGGGATCACGATGGCTAACGGTAAATTTCTGCAATACTGAATCCGTGTTTCTTCCCTCAGGAATCCGTTATTTGCACTTATATTGCAGCTATTTTGCAGTTAACCCATATTAGCACTAATTTTAAATTTACTTACATGCAAATTTCATACAAACTTTATTCATGTTTAACGATGTGAGCACTGTTTAACTGACTACATGAACGCTGTCCGTCATCGTATAAATAGCTGCACGATTACTTAAACATGCATTTGGGCTTCACTTTCTCTACCCTTTGCTGTAAATTCTTTTTAAACCCACTTCCTTCCTTCATTATTCACTTTTTTTCACCTATCCTGTTTTTATCAGTTGCACCACATTTGGCAAACTTTTACAAGAAGATTTCCAGCAAATTACAAGAAGATTTCCAGCAAATTTTTAATTTAAGAAAAATATGTAAATTTTAGAAGGTTCGATTTTCAAACGAAAATTTCTCCTAATTCAAACAACAGTATGCATTTCATGAGATAGCATATTTTCAAAACTGTGGTATTTCTTGAAAATTCGAAATGATTAAAAAGTTCGAGTTAGATGGTATAAGAAATAAATTCTATAATACATGGAAAAGTTTAATAAAAAGGATCAAGCAAACAGACAGCATACCCACATCTGCGCACTCGCAGATATAGATGCGCTAAAGCGCTTAGGAGTCTTCACACACGGCTATATGAAATAACGCCACAACTGCATTAATCTTTTCTGTAGCAGTTTGGTAGAGCATCTAACGCAACACTTTTTTCCATAACCTCTCACCCTTCTCTTACCTACTAACCAGCTGGCTGCATAAGCTCTCAAAAATATTGCAGAATAATAAATAAGTATATTTTTCTTTTTGCAGCAAAAAATTGTCGCACATCAATTTTAAATTCGTCGTGCATCACGAAAGAAACGCCCACGAGTAAGCGTCGATGGCTAAAAATAAGACGACAACAAGAAACTAAAATAGGAAATAAATTCAATTTTCACATGATTTCGATTTTTCACCTCATCAATCATTTATTCATTCATTCGCTCACTCTCTAATAATTCATCAATCAACAAATCATTGCAGCATATTGCAAATACGAATAAAAATTAATGGCATATAAAGGAATATTTAATATGGTAATTAACCAGGAATAGAAGCGTATTTGAGATCCTTTGCTCGATGTACGGTAACAGTCAATCGTTCTGCAGCTTGCAAATATTGGAAACCGATTAGAATTTCACCGAGATTAGCGCACTGAAACTGTGAAAGATTTCTTCGAAAATCCATCTAATAAATTCAACTAATCACTTTGAATATTTGATTCACTAAATAGTTATTAGCCATTACTCCATTTTCATTCCTCGTATATGATAATTGATGCTGAAGAATGCAAATTTTGCATAACAGAAGGTGCAAACTGCTTAACCGGTATATATAAATATAAATTTATATTTATATTTATATTTATATTTATATTTGTATATTTACTTATATATTTTTATATTTATATAACGGACTTAATAACAGCTAAATTTCCGAGAAACTGATTGCATAAAAACTGAAATGTTTGTTTCTGAGAAAAGATACCACAAACAAGAAAAGTAACAGTGAAATAAAGGCAAAGCAATGATAGCAACGAGGAAATAAGGATATAGCGACTCTTAATAAATCAGCTTTGCTCCCCACTCTCACCCACCAATCTCTCTCAACCCCCTCCATTCCCTCTCTCTTGGTACTGTTAATAATTTGTAATCGAGTGCCTTACAACTTGTTTACATCAGTAGCGCAATTTTCTGTCAGTTGCAATAATAAGAGTCGGCTGTCCCAAAAAAATCAAAACAATGACCAACAACTATTGAGGCTCTCACTGATATAGCTATTGAAAGAATATCATTGAATAATATACTTTAGAAACTTCAAAAAATATGGTGCGGGTATTACAATGAAGGAATTTTAGAATTTTGCATTACAAGAATTTATTATTTTTGAAATAATAATTTTTTTTTATTGTTATTTAATTCAAATTCACTCCTACCCAATGAAATGACAGTGCACATTCTGAGCTATAAGATTAGGAAAAAATGTTATTTTCTATGTAAATCCTAGAAGAAATTTTCTATATAGCCGTACTCAATGACATCACAACTGAGTTTCTAAGCATCCAAAAAGATAAGCTTCGATTACGTATGCAACGATCTTCCTCTTCCTCAATCTCCGCAGTGTGCGAAATGGAATTTCTCAATATCTAGAAAATGTTGGCAGATTGTTCTCTGTTATAAGACAGTGGCGATAAAATGGTTTCATTTTAACACATCCGCCTAATGTTTCCTAGTCTTTCCAGATACACATAGAATTCAAATTCCTTATTTCCTTTATTTCGAAAAATCTAATCGATTTTCGGTTCAGCTTCAAAAATCAAAGATTCAAAGATGAGGTGGAAAGGTTTCTGCATTGAAAATGGGATTCTTTAAAATTTTTTGCACCGATTCTGATGCAAGTGTAGGAGACATTATCTAAGTGTTACGACTTGAGAGGAGTTAATAATTGTAATTGCGGATAGAAGCAACTGACCACTCTTCCCTCACCATCCCCTTCCTCCGATAATCTGCTCAACAATAATTCATTCAGAGATTAGCATCTTATTGTGTAGTTTCGAAGATTTACTGAAACTCTTAAAGCTTGCAACAAATATTGCTAATATGCAAATTTTGAGAATATTCTCGAAATGTTATTCAATAATGCATTTAAAACAGCAACATCATCCCCCGACAAGTTTGAGTATCCCCTCTGTTGGGTAACCTATTCAAATGTTGCTGAGAAAAACTCGTTTGCTGCTATTACTCATTTCGCATGACGTCATCGTCTTTTTTGCAATGCAACTTGTTTACGATGGCCTAACCAAATGAGTGATAACTTTGACATCAGCCATTATTGAATTCTTCGTTTAAATCCAATATTGACATCTACTGCACTCTTATTGTCAGTCTTTTAATGTGAGTTGTGAAAGCCGGATTCCCAATTTTCAATCGTAGGTTCCGAATTGTGAGAGCCCGATTCTCGACTTTTTCGAATTTAAAATCTGCGAATTATTTATTGCAAATTTGTTCGGTTTTTCATTCTTGACTATATGACAACACAACTTGAGATCGATATAGAATAACGTGGAAAAAACCGTTGAATTTTCGCTGATATATACTTCTTACTTCACAGTAAAATGTTGATTTAATGTAGTTAAGACATGAGATTTGCCTGAAAATATACATCGTTTCTTTCAAAAGATGGAAAGAGAAAATTTGATATTGTGAGATTTTTTTATCAAAAATTTACTCATTCGATTAAAAGATTTCACAAGAAGTAGTGATGAGCTCCGCAAATATATAAATGCCGTCTCCAATGCCTGAAAAACTTATCTTCGCTCTTCCTCCACTCCCAGCCGTCTCCTCTTGCTCCTATTCATTTGTTCTCCATCTTTATTCGCCCCCTTTCTTATCTCAGAATAATTTCATCAGTTCAAAGGAAGCTTTTCATGTCTGTTTTGTTTGCCAGTGATCGGTATCGTAAGGTTTGTAATGATTGGCAAAGTTGAAAGATTACCATACATGAAGCATGTAATTTACTTGCTAAAAAACCAATTTCAGCGTATTCTCTAAATGTAAAAAAAAATGTAAATTCTCTAAATGTGAAGTATAAATGTGGTAAGATTGTGGGAAAAATACGAAATTGAAGTTGACTTAGCACATAGATTGGCATCATGTCATGCTTTCTACTCGTAAATAAATATTAAAATGGATTTAAGTATTGATAAACGATTCATTGAGAGAGGTTGTATGATAGGCTTTTGAACATTTTTTTCGCTTTAGAAAGCAAAAATTGGCAAAATGGTAATAGAATTCGGAAGTTGCAGAGCGAATTTTTTTCATTTCTTGAAACAAAAGTCCAAAATTTATTTTCTGGAATAGTGACTGTCAGTAAAGAATTAGGTTTTTTTGGGTCTATTGAAAAATTTAAAGTTATGAAGATATGAGAAGACCAGAAGAATAGAGGAAAAAGAGGACAGTGGGAATGGCAAAAGCTTTTATAAAAGGAAAGATGCTAGAGATTCTATGTATAGATTGAACTTCCAGCAGCAATCGGCTGTGAAATTTCACTAACAATTGGCTGTAAATTTCCCGAGCTTTAGCCATTCTCAGTTAAAATTTTCTCTTCCCAATTACTCCTTTAAGAAATTGTGTCATATCCGTCCTATGAAATGACGTATATTATTTTTTTTTCTTTTTTGCTAAGACTTTTTTTGCTAAGACTTTTTTTGCTAAGACTTTTTTGCTAAGACCGTCCTATGAAATAAGTTATTTTTCATCGCTTTGCCAAGCAAAATCGCATATTTGCTAAGACTTCAGCGTCCGTTGAGTTAATCGCTCAGTTAGCAATTAAATTTGCATATTTAGTGGAATACTATTCCAATCGCCTAAATTTTAATAATTATTCACCGTTTCTGATTGCTTCTCATCATATTCTAATGTTGATATAAATTATTTTTTCTATGATATTCTCTATAGGAATTATTCTATAGCAAATGCCGAAGAAGGAGTGACGCGTTTTTGAGTATTTACGCATCAACAATGCCTTCAAGCGATATCGCAGAAATGATCGATGATAAATGAGCCATCAACACCAGTCATCGGAATTCTTTTCAAACAGCTGTCAATAATGATAATATGAGGATGATTTCACCGTTTTTCGGCTCAATACAATTTTGGACCGAATGTTGAGACGAAAATTTATGAAAAGGCACATCAATCGTATCCCCTCCCGTTCAACCCCGTCGATTTCTATTTTTTTTTTCGGGAAAGCAACCTCGGATTAACTTTTATCATTTAAAGTACAAACGATAGGGCACTATTTAAAGCAGAATTTATAAGCAAACTCAATTTCGATACAACGATTTGTTTAATTGCTTTGTGGCAGCTTATAACGATTTATTCGAATAGAATGAGAAATGAAATGATGAAATTAATAGGGTAATCATCATTATTATTAAGAGAACATTTTGATTGTTGAGCTGTTAATTAAAAATCTCAAAAAAGACGGTTAAAATAAAGTACTGAATTTCCTATTTTCCACTGTCTCATAGACTATTCTTTTAAACAATAAAATCAAAATAGAAATTTGCTATCAATTTTAAGAATTTGCTTGCATTTATAATTTTTAGCTATATTTTTGTTGATTTCAAAAGTTTTCACAAAAATTTTCTTGCTGTTTCTATGAACAATGATGAAAACATCGATTTTATAGCCTTTAATGTCTCATTCAAATTAACGAATATTTATGTGTTGACGATCTCAACGGCACTAATCAGAAATTCCCTTAGTGATTATGAATACATGCAAGCACGCAATATGGGCAAATAGCACAAATTAGAAATATTCAGTTGATTTGTTCTCTCAAAAAATTATGGACAGTTTAATTTAAAAAAGAGAAAAAAAAAGAGCACCTAATATATATGCAAAATTTCTTCTAAAAAATTGCAAAAAATTCAAATTACAACATGCAAAATGTTGTGCGCTATTTAGAATCTTAAAAAAAAAACACACAATTCGATAGGATTTACTTGAATTTTATTTATCACCGTATCACCGCAATAATCGTTTTCAAACTAAAAATTTTTGTTTTTATGAGCTCTGAGGATCGATTACGTAATTTTAAGTAGAGATTAGCAAAAAAATTTGAGATACGAAGAGCACAAACCGATTTTCGTCGATCCAACAAGTTGTACGGTAAGCGTTTGATCTAGAAGATCGTCGTGAGAGATACCAAATTTGAATCGTTCTCTATGAAAGCGAGAATCGGCAAGGATTTTATTCGATTCACGACGTACACCACCATCCATTGCAAATACGAAATAGTATTCATTTAAGTCGGGAATTCCAGAAACTGCAAAATAGTTCAACTTTCTTTTCGGGCGATACCAACGACTTATAAAGCAATCTCTTTATCAATCGAAATCTCCTCAATTTGTTCATTTGAATTTAGTATCTCTGAAGAAAACATCCTAATTCCTCATGTTCCCCAACCGAATCTGCGAATTTCTGATGTGATTATCAAGATGAAGTAAAATTTGAACATTTTTGGATGATCTATTCAGGATGCCAAGTGCGAATATTGACGCCGAAGTTGTTCAATTGAACGAGCGATAAGGATTGCCACTCCTCGCGTGCATTATACATTGAAAAAATATTGCATTACAATGAAGAAGCGATCAAATAGGGATGGATTTTTGCCATATAATTTCAATGTGACTCAAAACGAACGCAGAAAAAACGAAAATAAAACAGCTGTGGTCTTGGTGACATTTGTTCACCAAACTTCTTTCTCTACATTTTTATTGCTTTCATTAAGTTTGACCCAATTAGAATATAACGTAAATTATATATTTAATAGCTAAGATCTCTTTACATGATGAAACCATGATATATGCTTTTTTGTGCTTTATTTGTTCATAATTTTCATGCATCATGTGCATTATTCGCTTGATTGGAGACAGAAGAGGGGTGAGGGGAAAGAGGGGATAAGACGGCAGAGGGGGACAAAATTTGAGACTTCTAATCATATGCATATTGATTTGTACCTAAAAGATTGAAAATGAATTGGCAATCTCATCGTAAAATTTTGATATAGAAAGAAGCTTGCTGTGCGTCAATATTGGAGGGACAAAAATTATGATTAGCAACTAAAAACTGATATCCTTTCAACATTACCTTGACAACCTAAAATGATAGATTATTTATTCAATGCTGAAATACAACATTGGTTGTTTTTCATTTTCAATGCTAATTTATGCATGAAAATTTTCTTTGTCAATAAGATTTCCAACAGTGGTACTACTCATTCATAAGTGTTAAATGAGAATTTATTTGAATTAGATAAATGCAAAATAACCTTCATGAATTGCGACAATAAAATCCGATTTGACAAAATCATAACTAAGATGTAATTGTAAACGCCCAACTGATTCATGTCCGGGAGCACTTTCATGTGTTATCACTGAACCTCGTCTCCTATACAAATCTGGTTGCAATGCACCTGCAAATATTGCAAAACATTTAATGCAATTAGATCGAAACAATATTTGTTGCCCGAAACCATCTTAATATTAGCAAAATTCTCGTGAGATTTGCAATCCGTTTAGTCACTGAGTGCAACCGCTCCACTAGTGACATTGCAAGTGAGAAATAATGCACGGCAATTTGGTATTACCTGTCTCCAACAATAACCTATCAATGTAGAAGTAGTGCAATCCCAAAGTGCATAGCAGTAGCAAGCAAATTTGCTTTTTCCAACATTGTTGCATTTTCGGGATTCTCCTCGAGATTAGCGAATCTTTTGCCTTTCTTGAAATTTTAAGATTAAAATCAGCTGAATATCCGATAAAAAGCTGACAAGAACATAAATTTACGATAGGCTAAAGCCTTGCACTTGAATATCTATCTATCACAGCAATAGTCGTTAGAATATTTCTCTTCGGATGCTTATAATCGACTAAGAATCGACGTTGCTGAATGTTTGATTTCTGAATGGGAGAGCTTTTAATGGAAACATCGTCAAATGCAGTTGAATATATTGTTTTGGGTTTTTCCATTTTTCTTTGGAAATATAAATTCTCTCAAATATTATGCACCATGATGAAAATTTTACTTTGTGAGTTTTAATTTAACTGCAATAGATCCTCTTGTCAAAAATTGACAGAATTCTGCAAATAAGGCACTCATTAGAGATATTTAAATTCATTGCATTCATAGAAATGAAATTCATTGGTACAACGATATGTAAATTTTAAGCATTCATATGATTTATGCCGATTTACTCCAAATAACCTCATATGTTGCTTTAATGCAAATGCTCAGGGAAAAATTTCCCAATAAGATTCAACGACGATGTGCGAAAAACAATGCATATAGAAAATATCAAAGATTCATAAGAATTTTTCGAGCTGAAATGTAGCGTAATAGGGAAATATGAACGAAATTTCTGAAAAAAAAAAATATAATTTACATATAAAAATATATCGAAGATGATAACGGCTTTGAAGATTTATTTGCTAATAATCGAAAAAAAAAAACTCTTGTGCTTTATTAGTCCTATATGAAGGTGATGCATAAATCGCTGCAAAACTGCGTCATATATAACATATATAATATGCAAATTTTTCCAACTAAAAACTGTGTTGGCGATCGACACTTTATGAATGCAAAGTTTATACGTAAATAAATTGGTAGACGAGCATAAGTAATTTTTTGATAGCGATTAATAAAACATCATTGCAGATGCTATCATCAATAACAAATTAATTTTAAAATTGTTGACTGAATTCAATATTTTGAGCATATCTCATTATCTCTATGTGGAATATTCTAAAAATAATTAGAGAAAATGAATATCTGAAAATTTCATAGAAAATATTTTTAAAAATCTTTAAGCATAAATATTAATATCAGCTATTTTTATTACCAGTATAAGAAAAAGACTAAAATAAAAAGTGCAGAAAATAGCAAATGATATTCGAACGATAATTTTGCGCTATCTATGCAATATTGCTTATCCATTAATTTAGTGTCTTATCTTTCCGCCCACAACCTTTCTCTTCTCTCTTCCGTTTGCACTCATTCCCACTTATCTTAAAGTTTAATCTCATGCTAATAGTGCCTTAACAATGCTGTGAATGGATTGCGTCACAAATAGAAATTCGAATCGAAATTAAAATAATTCAAGTATTCTTGTAATTTTCGTGCATAGAAAATACTGCAACGAGAAGTCTTCCGTTTACTTTCAAAGAGTTGAACACGTCAACTTATAAAACAAAGATCAATTGAAACAGGGTATGATTTGTGAGGTTTTCTTTCGTCGATCTACGGCTAAGTGCCGTTTCATCTTTCTTCATAAACGGAAATATTTTGTATGCCGCTCAAACAATATTACAAAATATTATTACTGAAATGAAATTTAATGTCCTACTCATTTTCACGATTTCCTCTTTTATGCCATTTTTGCTTCTTTAAACTCTCTTTATCCATCGCTTTCCCTCTTCTGAGGTTGTTTTTTTTTTTTATGACGGCAGTAACTAACTTCCTTAATTCTCTAACGTATAACTCTTTTTAATTGCTTTCTGCGGCTATTTTATTGACTTTTTCACTAATTAGAACGTATTCACCAACTTTTTCTCATCCTATTTGAGTTTGCTCATTCTTAGGTGCATGAAAATATAGAGAAATTCGTTTGTTTTTTTCTGAAACTGAGAATGCAAACTTAGCTTATAGATGACAGCAAATGCAATTGAAATCTTTTTAAAATATCATTCAATAACAAACCCATCAAAATGTGTGCTTTTCGTAATTAAGAGCATAAATTTGACGGTTCTTTCCTCTTTTTTTTTCTTGGATGAATGTGTTCGCGAAATCTGAATATTTCTTTTTGGATATTTCCGGGATATAACATTGTTCCTGCACAATAAAAATTTACTTCGATGATATTGATTATACTGTGGAATTTATAGTGACACTTATTTGTGTCAAATAAAATGCAGAGGAAGTTTTGGACTTTGAGAGAAATGATTATTGATCGAATTTACCGATCAAACGTATAAAAGTGCTGTCAAGGTTATTCAAGTAGAAAACAGCACAAACGTTCATTTTGAGTTCGCGAACCCCAATAAGCAAACTCAATCAGTCAGAGACCAACACAGCTCAAGAGAGAAGGCTTCATGACTTAGCCTAGTGATTAAATATTTATATTTATATTTATATTTATATTTGTATTTATGTTTACATTTATATTTATATATTTATATTTGTATTTATATTTGTGTTTATATTTGTTTATTTATCTCTTCATTTATATTTATGTTATATTTATGTTTATATTCATATTTATATGCGCAATACACGAATTGCAACGTACGTTATGATATGATATTGCGCACTGCATGTATGCAATGTGGATACATATGGGAATCGAATGAGAAATTTTAAAGTTGCTCTGTCTTCTTTCCTCCACTGCTTAAACTCTTTCAATAAAACAGCACTGCAAGCACATAAAGTACCTTTCATTTATTGTAATAAGGCAATGAATGGGAAATAAACAAACCAATGCTCTGGCCCGAGCTTCTTCTCCTCTCCAGAAATTGAATAGCGCTTTCAGCCATCACTGTGGAATCTATCTACAGTTTTATAAGCTGAAGTGAACGAAGTGTAATGCGTCCAACCAAGCAGCCGAATACAATCATATGAATCGATGGGAGGAGCTAGTGAACACGTCATCCGCTAATGTAGCCAGCCGATCCGTGTTGATGCTTCGGCTCGTTAGGCACAAGCCCGGATATCGAGTTATAACGGCTATTTTTGGTGTGGCCGTCTTGCAGGCTGTAATGTCCTCAATTGAAATATATATGTGACATGGCAATAGAATGAGGCAATCATATGGAAATTAATAGAGTGCTATAAAACATGATTGCCATATTTCCTTCAATATAGCAATCTTCTTTGGAAGGGTGACCTTTCCAAAAGCATAAATGATATTGAGCCACTTCGAATTGTTAGGTGGCACGCGGCCGAATGAAACAGCCAAGTTACACTGGTTTAGATGATACAAACTTTAACATTAATGAAAGCATTTTTAAGTGTGCATAGAGCTCAAATATCGTTCAAAATTCATATATATTGCAACTTTCCCGTCGTACCATAACATCATTATGCTATTGACATGAACCAGCAATGTGCATTGGGTCGAACTAAGTACTTCCGTCGTTCACTTTTATCTCAAATATATGAAGCAACATGGCCTCTTCATCGCGCAGATTTCAACAGATGTAACGTCACTCATCAACCTTTTACTACTCCACTAATTGGTATATTACCCTCCTATCCCCTTCGTTCAGCATCGAGCCTGAAGCGTTGAATGATTGGAGGCTTTGTATTCTACCTTGGCTTATAGCCTCATCCCGAGCACGGCATTGCAAAAAACGGAGAGAGAGGATTTCCAAAGATGTCAGCGAGGATACCGGGCCCCATCGTTTTGGAATGATGGTGTCAAACTCAACTTTCACGCCTTTTCCCCACTCTAAACCCTGCACTTAAATTCCGATAAGGAAAAAATATTCTTCGGGCAGCATTGATTTAAACACTATTTACAGCGGACATGAAGCCCGATTTCCCATAAATTCTTCAATTGCTACATAAGCATGCTAAACAATCACGGCAATTTCAAACTCAAAAATCTCCCTAAATTTTCATAAATTATTATATTATGATTGAAGTTTCCGGAAGCGATTAATCAACAAGCATGCGACTCTATTTTGCCTACGGCATTATTCAAAAGTTATGATTATTATAAGAACTAATAAATTCCAATGCGACGATTTCATTGAATTTGCAAAACGCCGCAGAGTGCCGATTGATTAAATGCTCGTCGATAGTTATATTATTTTAGTTAGTGCGAATGTATGGCACTCTTATAGAGTGCAAGCTGAACGACGCTTTATTCTACCATTTATATCGATCAAACTGGTTGTGGCATTTGGCAAATTCAATGAACTCATTTTAATGAGCCTTAATAGTTGTCGTTCATTGATCCATTGTTGACAGTCGGCTGCTAATCACGCATAGGAGCCATCAATCAATGAAAACCTTGGTCATTCATTACTCATCGTCCACCAGTTGAGTGAACCGATTGCCGGAAAATCGACTAGTGCAGTCGGCTTGAATAAACAAATTTTATTGGTGCCGAATTTGAGCAATCGAATGCTGCCAAATGGACATAGCGGGTTGGCGAACAAAGTGGGCCAATTCTAGCAGGAAAAGGGCCAAGTGACACTGAGCCAACAGCCCTAAGTGAGGACCCTCGGTGCTTATCGGGTGCTGCTCACTGAGCGAATACCATTAAATGTGATTATGCGCTGTCGTCGCGTTTATTCCTAAGCTAGAAACACTTACTCTCATCGAATTTTAGATTTAAAAAATGGAATGTTGAGGTATGGATAGGAGAGCGATTGGAGGGGACAACGATAAGGATGGAGGACGAGGAGGATGCGGAGAGAAACAACAAAAATGCCGTCGTATTTGGAATAATAATGTTGCTGACATCTTAAAAATAATAGAATTTTTTCTCACTTTGAACGACTTAGTGGAAAATATATGACGAAAAAAAAAAAGAACTATATCGCTCTTATTCATTGAAGATATCTTTTCACTGGTTGAGTTTTTTCTCGTTGAGTTCAACTATTCGGTAGTGGAAAAGAATTTTTTGCGAATTTCCTTTCGTCGATCCTTCCCCAACCCATTCATCTGCCGTTTGAGGTCATTTGGTCAGTTCTAATGTTTCTTTATCAAAATTTGTGACCAAATAATATTAACATTCGCATAAATAAAGCAAAAATACATTATTAAACGAAAAAATTTCACATAAAAATGATAGGGCACATAACTGCTGTGCAAATCTATGTTCATCTCTGTTTTTCTCACCTTTGAGTGCTTCCCATAAGCAAACGTGCACTCTTCAATATCATCTAATTTTATGTTCATACTGTCAACAGTAAAATTTACCAGTATACTGTACAACATAGACAAGGATTTTGAAGATTATAGAGGAAATTGATAAGTGTAACTAAGAAATCAGCATAAGCAAGCACTTCTGCATTGTCGCTTATCAGGCCAACCGTTTCATAAATTGCTAAGAAATAATGAAATATTCGCAAGTGACCGATTCATATTTTCACTGAACCAACCGGTCATATAAATGCAAAAGAAATTTTTTTTTTTCATGCGTTTCGCAACCATATCACTTCTTAAAACATCCTTTTAATTATACAAATCTAGAAATTCTCTTAAGTGTCTATGATTGCTGTCGAATTCGATGAATTTCTCGTAATTTGATATAAAAACGAAAAATATGCTTGTGAATATTCCATAGGAATGGTTGAGCTAGTTAGAATACGAGCATATAATTGCTTATTGCTTATCTGTAGTAATAATCTTATTCTTTTATTTTTTATTTTTTATCTTTATCCGTAAATTGCAATTTATGCAACCTATTGGTCTAGTAAAATATATTTTGAAAGCGCATGTTTTAGCAACTGAATAAGGGGATTAAAACTTAATTCCACCAAAATCTCCATCCGATCAAGAAATTTGTTATCGAATTTTGAGTACAAATCTTTTCGATTATTTCAGAGAATAGTCAGTCATGAATTTTTAGTCTTTAAAAGTCAGAAATAATTTTTGCGAAGATTTATAAATTCTTTAAAATTGCTTTAAAATATTCTGCTTTCAGCTACAAAAAAAAAATTGCACATTGCATGCACATTTTTTTTTAGTGTTTGAATTTCTTTTAGCTATTTCGAGAGCAACTAGAGTTGTTCGAAATGGTTCGTCGATTTGCATGTCATCGTTAACTAGCAACTGTTGATGGCATCTCAATTTTGCAAATCCCATCAGCGCAACCATTTCGCAACGATTTTTAAACGTTTTTCTTGTAGCCACATAATTGCTTTCGACTCCAATAATGACTCCATCTATTACCAATCAATAAGAGTCTAAAAATTGCAGCATATCCATCAATATTGAATATTATATGTCAAGAAAACAACAGTAAGGGTAACGATTTTAAGTGGCAATAAAACTCGAAAGAATACAGATGGAAAATAATTAAAACGATGATATGGGGGATCAAAAGATAACGATCTCGGAGGAATTGAGAAAGAAGATGGAATGATAAGACTGTAAAAAATGCAAAAGGTTTTCAACAATAAGTTAAACGAAATAATTGAAAATGGAAAAAACGAATCAACAAAAGTTGGAATAATTCCAAATCTAAAAAATAAAGGATTCATGAAGAACATAAAATTTTCCTACGTATGAAAAAGCGATGGTCTATTGATTCAAAGATCTGCACATGATTTATAATCGCTTAATACTGCAGTGGATTATCGCTCGATGAATTATTCAATACTTCCTACCGTAATCCCATAGGTTGGCACATATATGTGCTTTCAATTGTAGAATATGGCTGAGAAAGCGCAAATGCACTGTGAATATTGAATATCTAAAGTCACTTAATTTTAAACGCCTGAGGCGATTAGCCGGATAGCCCTGAGGCGATCAGCAAATAAAGACTCATTCGTTTGTTCATCCACAATGCCAGAAAATTTTTGAATATTGTTTCTGATATATTAATGTGAACGCTGTTCAGTGCGCTGTCCAGTATCGCCGACAAATTCTTTCCTGTTAAAATGCAGTAAAATATATCGATAATGCTGACGGTAGTGACTGATCGGTGGAGGGCACACTGCTGCACGAAGAAACACTGGCCGATCTAGCGATCGACATCACTCCATCACAAGACGTCATCATCTGGCTCTCGAAAAAAGATATTTGGGGTAGTCTGCAAGACTAAATTCACATAGTTTTCGAGTTATGTGCGATCCAGCTTTCACTGGAGTGTCAAGACATATTTAAAGGCAAGATCCTATAATTAAGCATCCAACAAGGATATTTCAACGCAGTCCCTTAAGATGAGGTATCATTTTTCTCAAATCGTATAAGTGTATTTATCTTTTCCAGGGCGTATTACTAAAGTCTTATGGATATGCTTGCGAGTCTCATTTTAAGCCTCAGCTTTATGTCACGTTTTCTAAGTTTTTTTTGCTTGGGAATCTTCAGAGGGCAATTTACATAAAGATGCATTCCATTCTTAATCGGCCAACTTTGGTTAATAAGAAATATCGTTGAAATACAGCTATCCATCCGACAACCACAGTTAGCGTGCTTGAATGTAGAAAATGTTTAAAATTTTTGATGAGATCTTATTATCATCATATATAGGAGAAAGCTTTTATGAAAAGAAATTCGATGCCCTCAGCGACGTTTCTATCCTAAAAAAATCATCCCCAAAAAAAGTTTTACATAAAAACTTTGCACTTTTTCGATGTAAGAACTTTATTCTCATCAAATGCTGATTTCTAATTTTGAATTCGCAGAGAAAATTTCCGCCCGCAACAAATCCCAAAATATGGGAAAGGTGGGGCGGGGTATGGAGGGAATGGGAGAGAGATGGATTATGCTGCAAATGTGACATACTTCAGATATCACATGTGTTAAGCATTTGCCTAATAGATAAATAATTCACATACGAGATGAACAAGCGTCTATAGATGCGCTGTAAGTAAAAACTCTACGAGATATCGTCGATAATAGAATGGAAAATTTTTTCCAAATTTTCCGAACGAATATGGGTACTATTTTCGGAAGAATATTCAGTAAAGCTCATGAATGATTAACATAAGGCGTTTGCCATTAGCAGCATTATTTTTTTTAAAAATCGCAAAGAGTGATGAATGAATGTCTTTTTTTTTCTTAACAAAAAAAAAAATTTCTCACGCAATAATTCCTTCCGTTATTTTTGTCAGTATTTGAGAATAATCCAAAGAAATTCAACAACTCAGCATAGTTTATCTATAGTTTATTCGAAAAGATGCTCAATAAAATAGGCCATGTTCCATATTTCCATATGTTTATACAAATCCTCAGTTGTGTCTGTCTGTCGGTGTTGGTCTGTCTAGGTATCTGCCGAATAAATATTTGTCCACTGAATTAGCATTCAACAGATTGCGTTGCTTATAATTGCGCTTATAATCAAAATAACTGATTTAATTAAATTTCATTCAGTAACTACACCTGATCAGCAAACATAGGTATGTATTCCAAAAGGGAAGAAAATGTTCTAAACTAAGGTACTAATTAAGCCAACGCTCCACCATCATCACTGTTTCTCTCTTAGTCAGTATTTTTATCCGCCTTATTAACGCTTATTTATTTATTTAAATTGCAGCAAAAGTCACATAGACGTTAGATGTGGGAAGGGGAGAGGGAGGGGTGAAGGGATGAAGAGGCAAAGTACAAAGAAGAGGCGCTTTATTCAGAGCATTTCAAACCCTTTTTTTAAACTTTTCCGTCAGCCAGTATGAACGTGACGGCCCCTTTCCAGAGAGAGTGATTCGAAGACATTATCATGATATTGTGTAATGAACACCTAGAACATATTAGTTGGCTTATCGATTGATTATTCAGTATTTACGACAGCAAAAAAACGAAAAAAAAAACAAAAAAAACAAAAAAAAGTTTCAAAAAAGTGCATCAATCGATATATCAATTCCACATATGAAAAGTAACCTAATGATCCAAAGAAAATCTTCACCTATAATTGCGCACATATGTGAATGTTCAGTGCATCAACTATATTCATAAATTATGGGTGCCAAATTTGCACACATATCGGCCCAAAAATTTTATTGAATCATACGCGATTTTTTAGAAGTCATACAAGTGATCTAAGAAAACACAGCAATAATATTTTTCCGTTGATTTTTTTTTTGAAAATTTGAAAATTATTTTTTTTTTTCATTTAGCGCTGAAAGAAAGTTATATCATTTTAGAAATTTAGAAAAAAAAAAACGCCACACACTCATAAATTCGTAAAAGTATTTTCATCGCTTTCTTCAGTTACTACTTCTTTCGTACTGTTTACTGACTATCCTTTTTGGCAATAGTCTAAAAAGTAATAAATTAAGAAAAAAAGGCGCTTTGATGATGAGCAATGCTTTGAAGCAAATTATATCCACAAGCAAGTATTTATTAAGCGCCACAAAAAAAGTGCCTTCCAATCCAAACTTTTTATAGAGTGCATCGTTTGTTAGAATCAATACACAAATAAAAGAGGTTTTTTTATATGACTGATGGCTATGAATGGAAGAGTGATTCCAAAGTTCATCATTAGATTTGACCAAGACGTCATCCCATTCCGAGAAAATAGTACCATTTCGAAGAAAAAAGCGAATCGATTTTCGGAAAAAAAAAGTGTCGATTTGAAAGAAATCACAACTGCGAGTTCTTAGAGTGGGATTCTTTAAATCCGCTGGAGTATTATACATACATTCAATGACAATCTACCAATTAAAAAGTAAGAAATTTAATAATCTCCAATAAAAAAATATTTTTTAAACAATCATTAAACGATAGAAAAGTTAGGTAAAATATAAATGATTTTCATCATCAAGAAACGAAAAAAAAGAAATATTCGAAATACTCAAAAACAAATTGCTTCTTTCTTTTTCAATAGTTTTCGCAACATCCGAGTAGGGTATTGAATGTATTTGCGCAAATGACCACGCAAAAATCCATTTAAAAAAATCAATTGTAAGCAGACAAAAAAAAAAGAAAAGAAAAGAAAACTACTTCCCTCAAAACAAAGAATACGATGATGTCAGATGGCTATTCTTAGCGTTTTCTTTGATTTCCGATACTTGCTTAATGGAGCATACGCATCGTTTACAAGTAAATAATGTGAAGCTTAAATGAGAGCTTCAATCTAATCCTTAGTTATTGATAACTGATTGCGAATTAGTTGGTGGAGAAAGAAAGAAATGAGTATTTATAATTTACGGCACAAATCTAAAATAGAATAGGAGGAAATTACTAAACGATTATTCAAATTTCTTCATATTCTAATGTCAATTCACGTTAACATTTGTAATCGATATGCAAATTAATTACTTGCAGATTTCTGCAATGAGCATATTGAATTGTTCTAAAATGCTTTACGATATTATATGCATCAAATTTTAATTGAATTATCGCTGAATAAATGACTCATTTTGTACGCTATTTCAATATACTATCAATAAAACTTTTAATTGTTTAAAAGATTTTTTTCTTTTTTCTTTTTTTTTTCATCAACTTTGATATCAATCCCCTATATGTTTAGTGCAAATGTGCATAGAGAATTTACTTTCAAATATCCCAGAATCCTATCGCAAAATAGGCATACTTTATTTATATATAAATATGAAAGCGAAGAGAGAGATGGGGGTGTGAGTGGACGAAGATAGAGAGTGTTTTGCTTAAAACTTTTTAAGACAAGTAAGTCCCCGCTTTTCTAAATTGCAAACTTTTGCGAACGTAATAGATTCAATATAATGCTACAAAGTTCATCTCCATTTTAGAATATCATTCGCAAATTTTAATTCCTACTTCTTTGTCAAATGGGCAGTAAGGCGAATTGGTTAGCGAAAGAGTCTGCCACCTTTGAGAAAGCTACCGTACAAAAAACAAGTCACTCCATCCCTTCCTCCTCTTCGAACAGTGGCGGGGGGGAGAGATATGAAAGATGGGTAATTTGCATTCATTTCATAGAGTATGATGCGTTCGTTCCTAATATATATTGCACTTGCATATCTTTAGAAAGGCTATTGCAGATGTCATCTATAAGACTGAAGCAACTGTGACCACATAAGCGGTAGACGGCTAATTGCCATAAGTTAGAAGTAAAGGAAGTACCTCTATTTGTTAAAGCAAAGAGAGTGTTTATTCCTAAGGATGAATTTTATCTCCTACAGAAACACAAAGAGAAGAGATGAAAACGCTATCACTGACATGGAATCCCTTTAATCTACTCAGCACATTAATATAAATGAAATTTCATCGATAATTCAGTGAATGCCAAATAAATTGACACACAAAAAAAAACTTTGAAAGGAATCTTCTGAAGTACACGAATTAATCGAGAAGCCGTCTAATATTTGCCAGTATTCTCTTACTTTTTTTTTTCAATTTTTTACATAAAGAAAATTTCGTTCAGCGAGTTACCGCCATCTATGATGCAAATTAGCACACAGCTGAAATCTATGTATGCAAATATGAACGCTTAGAAATTGGAACATATGGATTTTATTCAACAGCAATTAACAAATAAACAGTGAATCGTCGTGATGTTGCTTCACGTCGTCAATAGAACTTCTATGCATAGTACGAAGTCGACAAAAAAGACGACATTTTCAGAAGCTTCCTCTCGTTCCATATCATAATAAAGTTTTTATTCAGCGTCCAAAGCCTAGAAAAAGATATTTATTCTAATAAGTTCCTCAAATTTAGCACTGGAAATTTGTTCCGATAAGTTAACTAGACATTACGGAAGTGACATATTTAAGTGGTAAGAAGCAACGACGATTGTTATGAGTATATCGAAAATAGGCATTAAAAGAACTGCACATTTAGAATGCGACAGTTGAATCCTATGTATTTCTCTTACAACGATGCAATTGCATTCATCAACTGTGATATAAACAAATTTCTAGCTATCTTTCCACAATTTTTGGCATGAACTAATAACGTTTCCAATTACTCGACCACCTGTTGCGAAAACAAATATATAACGAAAATAAATCAGGTTGCAATGGAGTATAGAAGTGCTCACAAAAAGGTCCAGTAACAAGTTGGTGAGTGCAAAACCGGCCACAAACAACTTTGTAGATTCCGAAAAAGATAAGCAAAACAGATGCACTTTGCTGTGTAACACAAATAGCATTAATTCTTTCGTGTGCTGCTATATTTTTAGGATTGCAAAACTTATTGCAACATCTATTGCATTATTGCAATATCAGAATTTTAAGAAGCAGCATAAACCGTTCGTCGGTGAACCATGAATTTAGACCGAAGTTATGAGCAACACATTCAAAAGCGATAAGCAACAACCTTAAATGAAACTGTTGAATGATGCAATAGTATGTATAGGTAGCTCCAGCCGGTGCTGGATGAATCCTGAATCAACCCCCTCTGGATATCTATTTTCATGCTCATTTCAAATCAAATGTTTATACTGTTCGCACAATGTTAACATCATAGTAGTGCGGCTTATGGTGAGAACAACTTGAGTAGAATATAGAAATTAATCTACTAGGTGTTCTTAATCTAGAATCGTCCAATGCTTATTCGAATCCTTCTCAAGCACTCGTCAAATCACTTTTGTGTCATCGTAACAAAAAATCCTGCCACCTTAGCGGGGTCACATATTCTTTTATTTAAGTTATGAAAAGTGAAAACTCACTTCTTTGACAAACTGTGGGAGAGTAAATGCGGCGCGATGCACTGCCGAATTATAATAACGAAGATTCATCTTTTTAACATCGGCATTCGAGATCTCTCTTGCCGGCACCGATAGATCACGTTTCTAAACTGAAGTGAATTACAACAGCCATAATCGATGAGAAACAGAGAAAGCTGTTAGCAAGCATGCAGTTCTGGGTGGATAAGCATGAAAAAATGGGAAGCGAAATGGTACTACTCACCGAAACATAATCACAAACGAGAATTTTCTCGCACCCGAAAATGTTTAATTCGCAGGCGAAGGAATATTTCCATATTTGTTGGAGCGAAAAAAGAATATAACCAATCACACTCATATGTCAAGACGCTGGGAAACTGCTTAATCGGAAACTACAAAATGCTGCCATTCAAAAATTTGCTTGCAAGAAAGATTGAAGGTCGCATGCCATGCTTTACGTGACATATGAACAAAATACTTTCGCACGATGAATTTCCACATGGTTGAGCATGGCTAATTTCAGCTCGACAATAGGAGAAGCAGCCCATAAGTAGCAAGCATTACAAATGCTCAGGAAAAGAGTAAGCGGTCGGGAAGGTTGCAAGAATAAAACTGCCACAGTTCTGGTAAGCTGCAAAAGATAGCTACTCTTTTTAGTGACACAGAGGGTGCGGGATATGTGTAGGCTTTCCATAATCCCCATATTAGCTTGCCCAGGTGTAGACGCTAAGAAATCTCGAATATCTTTCAGGAAACCTCCAATAATGCCACGTGGAAGAAATGAAACTAAGAGATGGGTGGGAGAGTAGGATCGAGAAATAACTAAAACGTGCTTGTAATGTCTAATTCAACAGCACTCAACGTTCAAATTTGCAAATTTTTTATTGATCGCAAAATATGATCCGTGACAATATGATCCCCAATAATCGATATGATCCCTAACAATCAACCAAGCGACCAAATTTTCACGTTCTAATAAATATGCTGGCTGCAAGTAGTTTTTTCTTTCTAAACATTTCAACTCCCGAGGCTTAAATTTGCCGTTTGTTATTTGTCTCTCAAAATGTCCTCTTTGCCCTCCCCCAAAATCCCTTATGTTTTCCAAAATACCTCTCTATGCCTCTGAAAATGCTCATCCTTTCATGAAATGTCTCTATACATCTCGCATTTGAAGTGCTTCATTTCCCTTATTCTTTGCAAATCCTGCAGCAACTCCCTCAGACTTTACAGTAGGCTCATCCTTCCTGCTCCTACTCTCCCAAAATAAACTATACCACCTTCACTGTAATCCATCCTTCACTTTCGTACTTACTAACCAATCAGCAAAGCGAGCACTACACAATGCTTCATGCACGGCTATATAACCACCACCAACAATTCATGACCAGGCATTCAGAACAGAAAACACTAGCATGCTTGCAATCAACCACATGTGTCTCCCCCTTCCTTCCCTATTCAAAAGTTGCGACTCAAATATGCTATAGATGATGGGACCCATAAGGTGTCCTCAAGACTACTTCCCCTCCAACCTTTCATATGGACTTTTGCATCAAGAATAACGTTAAATTCCTCTAATTGATTATTCGATTTTAGCGCTCTCGCATGACATATGCATTAGTTACACATAATCAACTAAAGATTAGACCTTAGGCTTATCCTCAACGTCCGCTGTTTAGAATTGGTTGTAAAGAGACTCCAGCCAGACTTTTTGGCTCCGTCCTACCGAGTCACGTCTCACAGCATCCTCATCAAGACGACAGCGAAAATCACAATAAAAATTCCGAAAAAAGAGATGAAATGGATAGGCAGAAAAGCAAAATGGCGAATGTGAAATAAACTAAAATTCTACCGCATAAATGAATGTGTTTAGTAGACTGAAAAGAAAAGAAAGTAGATAAAATGACCTCAGTGCAGGCTATAAAATATCCCATGCAGCCGGAAGGATAGGTTGGCACAAATGAATTCGCATACTCAGCCGACACAAATATAGTACGTGTGAAATGCAACATATGTTTGATGAGATTCAAATGAAGCCATATGCTCTCACCTGTAAGCGAATATTTTGAAATAATTTCCTCGTAATTTATCTCTATTAAGCGATTTTATTATGAAAATACCCCCTTCGCATTCAATAATACAGCGAGATTTTAAAATATTGCAAAAATTCGATTCCACTCGTTTCATTATGAATCAATCTTTTAATTTCACAGATTTCAACCCTTTTATGAGACTCCGATTACAAGAGATAGGATTCTATTCTTAAGGCATTAAATCGGTGATATTCTTCCTACCCATATGTTCTACAACATCGTCGATTAATGAACAATGATTTGTTTGCCTCTCCATTGACTACTTAATTCATCAATTAAAAATTCACAAACAGTCAGACACCGTATTCTATCGTAAGCGATATTTCACTGAATTTCATTCTTTTCAACTATAATGTAAAGGAAGATGATTGATGGCTGCACCCTACATAACTACTTGATAGAAATGACTACTGAAATGATGAAGCCACACATCTCAATTTCGATAAATTTCAGAATTTGATAGTTTTCATATACTTAGCGCCAATTTGACCGGTCGATTACGGAAAACGCATTCCTCCTGATCTTTCTTAAGGCGATTAGAAAATTTTTTTTTTTACCAAAACGGGGAAAATTTTCACGGCGATCAGCAAATGAATAAGAAAAAATTCACTAACTTCAAAGCACTTGAATCAGTTAATACCCGCAAGTATATGTTCCAGTTCCCATCTAGCAACATCTCAAAAACTCATGAGATTGTCAAAATTTAAAAAAAATTTTAACCTATCCACTCGCAAGATATGTCCCGGAAATCCAAAATGCACGCGTGCTCCATTTCTACGTAAACACAACATTTTTCTAATTCTTCTGTTTTGATGACATTAACAGAACGGAGTTTAGGTTTTGACTTTTTTCGCTTTTTTTCAGTTGCTACCGAAAATTGGATTAAACTGGAAACTTTCGGTGGTCAATCGAGTGACTTTTCTAAAGTTCAACTGACTGCAACCCAAATACGGCTTTTACCGCATGCCTTCTGTCGATAACTTTTGAACGCATCCGACCTCGACTTCATTTTGGCTGTCACCAAATGGTTTTGGCCGGTTATTGATTACCATCTTCCCACCAAAATACGATTTCTAACCCCCTCCCGCCCAAAGACATCCTAGATCTTAAAAACTTCAGGAATTTGGTCACAATCATGTTGAAAGGAATTGATGAATAGGCCGAAGGATACAAGCATGAAATGGGAAATAATGAGTAACCTAATGGATCGAAATCAAAAGCATCCGGTTGCCCGAAATTACAGCAAAAGAACTGAACGAAAGCACTGAACGGATTTCAGCAGATTTTCGAGCTAACAGTTCTTGGAAATAAGGATTTTGAGCATTCGATAGGAATGACGGATGAATGACTTGTTAGAAGTAGTGACGATATTACGGTGAGAGGAAAGGAGCTTTCAGAACAACGGCAAAGGTGCAATACATGCTAAACTTGTCTAAAAAATGCTCACTCCACGAGGAAAATATGGCACGTTATAGCATGGCACGTGAAGAGGTTGGAGGTCAAGATGTCATGCAACGATTCAACCACTGATATGTTAAGCCGTTTTGAAGCAGCTCACGCATCAGACGTCAATTTCAATAGAGACAGCAATATGAGAAAGGCAAGATGTTTGTAGAGTTTACGTATATAACCATGATCGTGTAGTCCAACAGGCATGCCATCTTGTTTGGCTGTTACCTATCTTGAATTCATTCTGTGGTATATAACCATTTTCTTGTCCTCTTCCATTGGTCTAATGTGATAACCCACAGACTAGCTACCTCAGTTTACCCTAAGCTATCGATTACCCAAATTATTCAAACTGACTGGCATGTTCCTTCGTTTTAAAATACCGGCGCCGTCCAGTGATACCAGCTATCTGCCAACTATAGAAAAGTATGAAAATGTTTCGAAACCTTAAACAAAACTTCTCCAATATGAAGTCAAAAATTCTCGCTTTTGTTCCCCTAGGCTGTCGAAACATACGACATTCCCTCAATCGTACGCTTGCTTTACATGTTTCAATCGCGCATGCAGCTTCTAAGGCGGTGCATTATTTTCAGTGTCATTTCTATGCTCGTGCTCGATTCTTTCCTTAATATCTCATTCGACTACCGAATAGTTCTGAATTAGTTACCAATCCACTTTTGAAATTTTCATGGAAAAATTCCGAAATTTCGGATTGTTTTCACTCGCCGAAAAACATTAACCATTCTGTTTTTACATCGCAGTCGAAATTCGGTTCCCATAGAATGCCTTGGGTTGATTGCCGAGCCATTACTGCAAAAGGTTTTCGACAGCAACCGGAGTTCAGCTTTTTCAGCAATCCCTTCCATTGTTTCCAGGGTCGATATTTCAAAATGCATTCGATTTCAGCAGATTTTCTATTGGCAAGCGATGCATTCGTTCGGTTGATTACTGATCAATAAACATCCCCACCCGTTACTACCACTAGGATTGGAAGGCAGCAGTTAAAAGAATCATGCAACATGTCATCATTGCAAATAAATCAACACTAAACACAACGACGACCAGAACAAACCTCGTCTTTGCTACAAACGAAATATCCCATAAGGCCAGTGGTGTATGTTGGTACGGAGCTAACCGCATATGCCCAACTTGCAAACAGTTGTCCACAAATTGTCGATAGCTTCCGTAAAAGTACACTATCGAGCCAAGGACATTCGCCTGATAAATATCTGGCTAATTTTTTTTTTCTATTTTTCTTTCAACTGAGCTGCTCATTTAAGAAAGCAGTAGTCAACAATCGTTATTGCATTTAGCTTCGTGAGCACTACCATAATAACCGAAAATTTCATAATGTAACTCATTATTGCTGATCGATTATACGATGAAAATATCCAGGACACTTGATAGCACTGCCAGGGTGCCACAACATTAGAAAAAAAGAATCAAACGGGAGCTTTTTAGGATATCATATGATGAAATATTTCAAGAAATTCCCAATGCAAAAATAAAAATTTCCCAAAAGAAGTCCGTGATAGAGATGGATGGAAATGGAGATGAATATCAACATTTTGCAATGGACTTCTCAATTACGTCATAAATTAGCATATAAGGTTCGCCAAATCCAACTATCATATGCGCAAATATATAGAAATTTATATAGATGAAGGATATTTACTGTATTTTTTCATGAAGCATATATAATGCAGCAACTCGCTTCTTACTGGACGCGTTTACTTTTCAAATCAATTAATCTATGTTTCAATTAAGCAATATCCCCCTCAGCAATATTACTATTTCGATTTCATAGTTTTACAATTCTAAGGGTATTAAACGTTGCCAACGAATGAGTTAATGCAGCTTTTCTCAGCCAATAACTATTGATCGATGCCTCTGGATCTGAACTTCCCGAAATCAAACTGCATAATTATTAAGGATTCAATCACCCGATCACAAGCTATTTTACAGGCATAGAAATCACCCGATCACCCGATCACCTTATGAACAAATAGACGAAACAAGTATAAAGATGAGTTTGAGAGATAACCACTCTTATTACCTATTATTATTAAAAACTCCGTTATATTAAGTGCTATAACATAATACCTAACACCACAGCCATATGAAACGATCAAAAGAATTATATATTGCTAATCACGTATCAAGTCAACTACAAATAAGAAGCATCGAAATTATTCACCTTGAGAGGCGAGTACACCTCCATCTCTTAAAGAGTCCTTAATTAGCTCATAGTAACTTTTGCCGAATAAACTCTCTGCTGGTCCGATAGGATCTGAAGAATCGGTGATAATTACATCGAACTCATTTTTATGCTCCTGAAATTTGATGAATTAGAAAGCAATTTGCTTATTAGAAATATGAACTGAATGATAAATCTTTTAATAGATCAAGAAAGGTCTATAACATTCCAAATATCAACATTATAGCCTTTGACCATATAAGACAGTAGAAGAGACGAAAACATGGATAAAACCTTTAAGAAATTCTAAAAAAAAATTTTAATCACGGGATCTGAAACAGTGTCAGTGGAAAATAGAACGACAAAGAGTTCAATGAAAAAAATTCCACCCAATCATATACCTTAAGAAATTCGAATCCATCACCGATGAAGAGTTTCAACTTGGGATTATCAAAAGCGGTCGACATATGCAGAAGATATTTTTTCGACGCTTCAATAACCATTTCATCAATTTCACAAATCGATACGGATTCCACACATTCATGTTTTAGTACTTCTCGAAGAATACCCCCATCACCACCTCCAATTATCAATACCTGCAGATAGATACATCATTGTTGTATAAAATAAAAGTATACACTTAATGCAAACTTCCTCATAAAATGTATGCGAACTTTCTAATAATAAATAAAGCATACGACACAATCAACACTTTGTGCCTCAAAATAAAACGTATATATCTAAGATCTCGAACAGCTTCTACTAAAACGAGTGGTTCTTCCACTTCTCCTACGACTTGTCAGCATCCGATAGGCATGAGGTGAACCTAAGCCCCAATCTTCATGTGACCTCACAACTCCTTTCTCCTAAGCGAAAATGGAAGGATTAAGAAGAGACCATTTGTGATGAATGTTTTGCTGATTGAAGCAAAATAAAGTAAGATATGGGATAGTATAAACGCTCCATTTCGATTGAGGTATTCATCCACGCTTTTTGAATGGATGAAGAAAAGAGAAGGAGTAAAGTGAAGCAATAACGCAGATAATATCGATTCTGCTAATACATTCACTCCCCTCCTATTAAATAATTAACCTTCCTAAGAGTAATAAGAAAGGTGTTTAATTCAAATTTGGAAAATTTAAACAAAAATTCCGAAAAACTAAAAAAAAACAAATGGCAATAAATTTGAGGTTTTAAGCAGTTAATTTATTACAAATAATAAAATATTGGGAAGGAGTACTTACTTTTTTAGGGTTCGGATGTGCGAACATCGGTAGATGAGCGAGCATCTCTTGATATGCAAATTCATCTCTTTCCGTACACTGTATGATTCCATCGAGTACGAGAACGTTGCCATACGATCGGCTGAAAGATCACTAAGCAATCCGCAAGTACTCTATCTTTTTCTTTCTACTGCCAATTCTCTCAGATAAAGAAACTTCATAAGATTTACAGAAATGAATGGCATGACCTAATATGATTCAGTACGACAACAATATCCGAACAGCTCATCCATCTGATGCAACAATATCCCCTCGCTTCAAATAATTGATCTATGAATGCCTCTTCTGGAAATGTTACTCACGAAATAACTCAATTTTTCGATCACATACACATAAGATATGATGTTATTTAAATCACCTTTATCCCTCCCTCTTATAGTAAGTTTTCGACTGTAGGTATGTTCCAATTTTGTATCAACGGTATGACTTAAGGTACGATAAATGTAAGCTTGCAGGTGGCCGAAAACTCTCGAATAGAAGTGGGAAAGGGTTGATAAAAAATCTAACCTCTCGAAAACGAGGATATCCTGATATTTGCTTCTTTCATGGAAAAGTATTTTGTTGATTTGCAATGAAAAAGCCTGCCCCGACCATGCACCACCCATTGAGACGCCATCCGATTTCAGTTGCTTCTCGTCACCACTTTCTACAAATGTCGCGTTTTTGTAAATAATTTCCCTTGAGCAAAACGTTCGAATTTGAATGAAATATTCCACTTTGCACGGACTTTAACATTGCATCAACGATTTACCCTCTGCAGAATAGGAGAAAAATAGATCAAAAGGCGTGATTTTTCAGAAGATAGCCTGGAAAAGTCACAAAAAATTAAAATAGTCGTATTCGATTGAAGAAAATTTGTCAAATCCAGAAAGGATGTGGGAAGGGAACACAAATGCATCATCGTTCTAGGGGATATGGTGTAATGTGCGACTCTTGCATCCATTCCACTAAACCAGCCAACTTTTATCACTCATCAATAGATGATAAAATATACGCAATATTGCATCCCATTTTTAATTAAGCAGCTCGCTGAATAAAACCTGCAAATGTCAATCCATGCAATTTTTGGAAAATTGTCTACGAATTTTTCGAGTTTTGCGGTTCACTCGAAGTTTTATAGCTCGAGCTCGAGCTGAAAACACAAGACTTACAGATAGACACAGGCTTATACATATACAGGTATGGCGACAGCATATCGCATTTTTCAACTATGAACTTGTAATTTCAAATAAGTTATTCTTACTATGAAATCTTTCCGATATTAATTAGACATAAACTCATAGACTTTTCCGAGATTGTATTGTTTTAGGCGATTATTGAAGCAAAAACATTGGACGTTAGAACGACATCAACAGGAAGTTTGTTCCTCCTCGCCAGTAATCAACAGGAAGTTTGTTCCTCCTCATCAGTAATCAACAGGAAGTTTGTTCCTCCTCGCCAGTAATCAACAGGAAGTTTGTTCCTCCTCATCAGTAATCAACAGGAAGTTTGTTCCTCCTCGCCAGTAATCAACAGGAAGTTTGTTCCTCCTCATCAGTAATCAACAGGAAGTTTGTTCCTCCTCGCCAGTAATCAACAGGAAGTTTGTTCCTCCTCATCAGTAATCAACAGGAAGTTTGTTCCTCCTCGCCAGTAATCAACAGGAAGTTTGTTCCTCCTCATCAGTAATCAACAGGAAGTTTGTTCCTCCTCGCCAGTAATCAACAGGAAGTTTGTTCCTCCTCATCAGTAATCAACAGGAAGTTTGTTCCTCCTCGCCAGTAATCAACAGGAAGTTTGTTCCTCCTCATCAGTAATCAACAGGAAGTTTGTTCCTCCTCGCCAGTAATCAACAGGAAGTTTGTTCCTCCTCATCAGTAATCAACAGGAAGTTTGTTCCTCCTCGCCAGTAATCAACAGGAAGTTTGTTCCTCCTCATCAGTAATCAACAGGAAGTTTGTTCCTCCTCGCCAGTAATCAACAGGAAGTTTGTTCCTCCTCATCAGTAATCGACAGGAAGTTTGTTCCTCCTCACCAGTAATCAACATGAAGTTTGTTCCTCCTCGACAGTAATCGACAGGAAGTTTGTTCCTCCTCATCAGTAATCGACAGGAAGTTTGTTCCTCCTCACCAGTAATGATTTCTAATCAATAGCACCTGATGGTTGATTGAGCTATGAAAAGAAAACAAATTCAAAAGTCTTCTGCATATAAATACTACCTCATAGCTTCTCCACTGCCTACCCATGACAAAAGCACCTTCATATCAATTGTGCCATCCACATCATAAATATGAAATACTACCTGATTGTTTCAATTTTTGAAGATCATCCGGTGAGAATTCGGTGAACCATCCTTTTTGTAAACCGTCCATTTTGTTATTATTACCACACAGTTGGAAGGATGTCACAATCTTTATGCCCTTTTAAACGTCCACTACCTTATCATTGCAATTACCCTGCAAAAATATATCCCTATGAAATTATTCACAAGAAACGTTTACCGTATTCGAGAAAATTAACACAAATTTCCTAATTTATTTAATGCTGAATAGCGAAGCGAAGGAAGCGAAAGAGAAAGGGAAGGGGAAGGGGAAAGAAGCGAACCTCCCCCTTCCCTTTCCATTTCCCTTTCTTTTTCGTATACATGGGCCTGCAGCTTGTATGGAAGGAGGGGCTCTTATTCAAATGGTAAGCGATGCGCTTTGCTGAGAAAACGACCGGCTACCTAAATTACCGACCAGGAAAATTTTCAGGTTGCTTTTGTTTAGGAATGCAACAAATCTGGATGGAAAATTTGTTGTTACCTTTAAATGTTAAGAACTCGTCGAACAATTCGGGTCACACCGGGATTCGATCGTAGCCGTGCTTAACCTACGGCCGTATAGACATGGTTTGAATCCCGTCTTAGTCCTGAACTCGATTTCATTTAGTTCGGCCGCCCAATAAGGACCACATTCAACCCGCTTGCATGTGGCCATGAGTTTAATGAGTTTGGTCTCTGCTTCGGTTGCAGCGAGGATCGGGTCCAGCTCAAGCTCATCACTCCGCAATGAAAACGGGGCAAAGAGGTCATGCTCATGCTAACGAGTGCGTGCAAAAATATCTCACCACCTTTTTGCGGCTAGCCAAATGACGTCATGGAAAATGTAGACAATTACATGTACGTGGAAGTATGACATCATTGCAAAGCGGCTGTCAATAAATTTGCAAAACCACAGGGAAAACATCAAAACGCAAGAAAAGAACATAAAAATAAAGACAACAAAACGAAGCTTCGATGAAAAACAAGCCAATATATAGTAATTTCTTAGTACGTCGTAATGAAGCTGCTATGGCTAAATTTATTCGAAAGAAATACGTCAAACACACAGTCGTTTCGATACGCAGCTCAACTTGTACACCCATAAAACCTAACAACTTGCAAACTTGGTCACAAACTTGAGCATAACGTAGCACTTCTAATGCGCCTATCTGCAATAATTCAATGCACCGTTTTAATATTTTCGCACAGCTTAAACCTAACAACTTGCAAACTTGGTCACAAACTTGAGCATAACGTAGCACTTCTAATGCGCCTATCTGCAATAATTCAATGCACCGTTTTAATATTTTCGCACAGCTCTTTTTATTTCTTCATCTCCCATCTTCTTTTCATTCTTTTTATTTCGTTTTCTTTACCTGCTCCATTCTTTTTAAAATTTGTTCTATTTCCCTCACTTCTTTTTCTTGCTTCCTTAGGGCACAAACTCCATTCCCCTCTTCATTACTTCATCTTTCACTTATTTCCCCTTCTCGGTTAAGATATATCAACGATTCCTTTGGTTCATATCAACTGCATGTTAAATGAGAATTTCGTGTTATAAAAGTTTGCGTTATTATCTAAGCTAATGACCATTTGTGTTATTACCTAGGCTAATAACCGTTTGTGTTATCATCTAAGCTAATGACCGTCTGTATTATCATCTAAGTCAGTGATCATCTGTGTTATCATTTAAGTTAATTACCGTTCGCGTTATTATGTAAGCTAATGACCACTTGTATTATCATCTAAGCTAATGACCATTTGTATTATCATCTAAGCTAATGACCAATTCTGATAGAGTTTCCAACGCTCCTTAAAATATAACTTTCTTATTTCGTTGGAATATATGATCGTACAGATTTCGAGGTTTTTTATTATTGAATGAATAATGCATATAGGTTTTTTTGTTCCTAAATGACTGCTCAGAATTTCAGGGAGGAAGGGGGGNAGGGGGGGGGGGGGAAAGGGAGAGGGGGAACTTTCTGAATTCGAACCAATCCTTCTAAAAGGTCTAAATTTATATTTATTCGGACGATTAATTGCCTTTTTAAGGTTTTGTTTACGAAGGAAAAGAAGCATTGATCCAGGTAACGCTGGGAAAAATCGTACCAAAGTATCCTCGAAAAGAACATGAACCATTGAGTGATTTTATTTTTCTTTGCTTAAACTTGCTCTTAATTTTACTCCTCGTAGACGAAATGAGATTCTCTAGGTTTTGCATTGTACGGTCACTTTTGCTACTGACATTTGCGCCGTTACTCACACTCGTTCTTTTGTATTTTGATGTCCCCTCCCTCTTCCCTGCTATTTCCAATATTGAAGCCCATATTGCGTAACGTTGGGCTCACATTGTGCAACATATATTCGATAGATAAGGATGCATTGTATCGACGCCTTTGACTCATTCTTTCCTTCTTTTATGACCACAATGATTTTTTTATTCTTTAATTCTCTTTTTTATTCCTTTATATATATATATATATATATATAAATTCCCAATAGTGTGTGGTGTGAAAATCTTCCTAAACCCTTTGATAGTTCATTTATCCAACCGAATCACGTGACTCCATCAAGAGTTCCTGGGGAGCTGTTGTAGAAAGGCAGCGCGCGCACCACCCACAACATTGGTGCGTATCGATCATCTGGCACCAACACACGAATGCGGCAAACGATAAACACGTACGGTGCTCATTGGCCGGTTGACGGTTTCAGCCGAATTATGTTCATAATGCATCGATCATATGCATCGTTTTTTTTTGTTGTGTTGAATTTATTTATGCAAATTTTAATCCGCTTTTATGTTTTTTTTTCTATAAATATGCATAATATGGGCATCATATATGTGTGTTTAAGTGTGCATTTTCCTTCTTTTTTTTCATATAATATCAACTCTTAAAATCCACAAAAGTTATAAGTTTTATTGTTCGCAATTTTATCATAGAATAGGCAGCTAACACTAATTTTTTTTTCCATTTAGTCATTGTTTGCAAATTCGTGTTTCGACCGGTCACTTGCCTCTTTTGTGCTTCGATTGGTCATCTTCTGTCCATTTTATTTCAGTTGATTATTTGTGTTCTCTTTGGTCATTTTCGGCGGTCAACCGATTTTTCGCTTACTATTAAGCCGTCGATAATCATTCTTTTTTATTGAAGGATATATTTTCAGACGTTTTTTTCTCAATTTCTGGATATTTTTGCAGTTGGTTGGTGTGTTGAGTTGAACGCAAAAGCGTATGTTTTATCAGCCTCCTTATCACGTTTGCCCACTTATTGTTTTATCACTTACAGCCGGCCAATACATCACAATTTACTTCTATTTTTTATCGTTCATTTTGGTTGAGATTGAATTCACTGAAATTGGATTTTCTATTACAAATAGAGCATTATCAGTTTGTTCTCCTCGGCGGTACGTACAAAAGAGTAATAGCAAATGCAGTAATATTTCTAGTTGCTGTAAAAATTTATGTTATATAACCTGTAGTAGAACCTCTAGAGTGCATAAACTTTGTACAATTTTATTGAAAGGAGGAGGTCTGGGTTAAACTCAACCCAGATATCAGTGGTGATCACGAATATATCTAAATCATATCCAAAGAGAGAAAGGCGCTTTTTCCTCTATATTTAGATTCCCTTATTTGTTGTATGATGTGCACAAAAGTTCATTTTTTTTCGAGTTTTCGGCTTTACAAAGGAGAATAGCTTTCTACTCTCTCTGCATTTCCCTTCCAAAAGTTCAAACAAAAGAGAGAGATGTACTATGGTAATACCGTAAATGATGCTACATCATTTACAGTATTCTGTCCCCCCGTCTTCCTTTTACCCCTTCTTCTCCTCAGTAACAAGTCTTTTTTCATTCATAACGCTTTGCGTCTAAACCATCTGAAGGTTCATAATTGAATAGTTGGATAGATATGATACTATATAACGTTAGCGTTTACGATTTCAATAAAATTGAGTAGAATATAAATTTCAATTCCGTTCAAATTTTAGTCGACCTAACCGTCGTTGCAATAAGAGAAATATGGGTGTACTACGAACGAATAATCCATTGAAACCAATAAGAGATAACGAAAGAATCACTTATGCTGAGTGGGTTTTTATTTTTTTATCTTTTTATAAAATTACTTAAAGAATATGTAATTGTAATTGTTAGATGACGATTATTAATTAGTTAAGATCGTATGTTTGTTTGTCTTCAAAAAGAAGTAGTCATTTCATTACTGAATTATTGTCAAAGGAAAGCACTTATTTCGAAAAACCAGATAGTTATAAATTAATTCATTACTGAAAAATCACCGATGAAATTGTTGATAATATTATGTGAGTGGTATTAATATTAGAAAGAATAACGAAAATTTATTTTTTCAGTGTCATATTAAAATGGTTCAAACGAGGTAGAGATAAGAAGCAATATAGTGTAAAGAGGATTTCGATAAGATAAATTAACTGGAATGGAGAGTACAAGTTTAGTGCATTGTTGACAGCTCTCAAGGATGTCATGAAAATTCAAGACCCACCGATCACCGTTGATAATCATGCCGCACGAAAGATTGGAAATCGACTTGGTCGATGAGCAGTAATTCTCACTGACCATGACCATCAATGGGGAACTAAGGAACCAGTGGTCATTGGCGGAAATGGTTTCATTGCCCGTCGAAATCTCTCAATGGCTGTCGATGGAAATTTTTCGATGGCCTCGAGTCGACGTTGCGCATGTAGTTATCGTTGTTGTCGAAACTACATTATAGTCATTGATTTGCATTGAGAATTGCTCAAAGCCATCGTGTGTTTCAAAGCACTTTTCGAATATTCAAGGCCCATATTGCAATGTGATAACTTATCGAACGAACAGTAAGGAAGGGGAGTCATTGCAACAAAATAGTGTACCACCGTCTTCTTTGCTCTTAAAGCAAACCAATATTGTTTTTTTTTTCAGTGGAGGTTCATAGTGTCCCAACCACCCATGCACGAAGAAGGCGTCAGAAGGTTGTCTTTTTTTAATTTTTATTCATTTATCTTTTTAGCATTTGATATAAAATCTCTTTGGATGTTTACTTCATACTTGAAATTCAAATTTTTAGACCTATTTTTTAAGAGTTTTTTTCGTGTGACAGAGATATTTGCACGCATTTCGACTGAAAATGTGAACAACATATTGAAGTGTTTTTTCTTTGCTTAAATATTTATTTTTTAAATACTATTTTAAATATTTATGCTTAAAACTTGCGTTCTTCGATTTTTTTAAATATATGTTAATTTAGAAAGTACCATTTTGTCTTTTTTTTAAAGGAAGGGCGTGCCGAAAGGAAAATTCGACGTTTCCTTGAATTCGATAGTCAAAATGGAGGCATGAAAGTGAAACGACGTATGGGAGCACGTAAAATGCGCCGTCTTGAAAATGGTTCCCATTTTGTTAAAAATTCTTTGGTTACTTTGCAAATAACTGCATAAATACTGTTCTTTTTATTGCCAATCATCGATTATGTAATTTAAATGTTATTCATTTTGGTGAGCAATTAGAATTTTAAATTTGCAACCATCTTTCGATTGGAATCTCTGTCATGGTTGCATAGAATCTCTATTTTCCTAATCATAAATTTTATTTAGCAGAACTAGAAAATTATTCTAAGGAATTTCCGGCGGCGCATCTGTCCCGACAACTTGGCTACGAAGTAGGACAGGCTTTTGAAGCTGTTTGTTTTGAAATAACTACTAGAAAGTTGAGTAGAAATCTCATCAAATCGTTTTTATTCTAGCTTAAAGAAAGTACGGCCTCAGACGATTGCAAGGAAGTATTTTAATATCGTATAACAATAGCAAGTATGGGGGGGAAGGGGGGGGGGGAGGGGGAATGCAGGAGAACCCGTATTCATACCAATAAACACACCTTCCGATTACTGTTTTATGTCCGGCATTTCTGTATAAACATTGTTTATTATATGAGACTCAAAATCAAATTTTTGATGGTAGGATGTGGGTGGGTAGGATATTCTTCCCTCTTATTTGAAAAAAAAAGGTTTATTTAAAATAAAATAAAAATAGAAGCGAGATTAAAAGAGAAGTTGTGGCAGTAGATTGCCTAGCTGCTGACAATAGAAAGTGAATGAAAAGTAACCAAGTGCATTCGAAGGAATGGGGATTAGTAAATGGAGTAAGCAAAGTACTTAAGGGAAGCAGAGAAGCGGCGTGCTAGAATATTAATCTAATAATTGAATTGTTGTACTAGAATATATCGGAAATAACATGTTTAGAGGGTAGTTTAACCAAGTAGCGAAAATACATGCAAGAATAAGACATGTTAAATAGTGAAGTTACAGTTTAATTTACTCTGGTAACTACTATATGAACTTACAAAACAGTGCTATGACGGTCTTTAGGTAAGCATAATTAAGGCGGTATACTTGATATACTTACTTTGGCATCAAATATGTTGTCTTAATTTTTCCGTTTTTAATCTCCACTCCTGGAATAAAGCGTAAGAGTGGGGGTTTTTTTTTTTCAGCAAAATTGATGTACGCATTGGCTGATCCGGATGATATCTGTGAGGATTTTTCGGATATTCTACCATCGACGGTTACGGCGTTTGCGAAACTTTTTATCGAACAACAAAATATGAGAGTGAATTATTGTGCTGTTTTCATTTTAAAAAAATTGTTTCTAACACGCTTTATTTTAAATTCGAATATTTGTTTTAATTTCCTATATCAAATTTGATCTATGTTTTCGATTTCAGATATTATTATTGATCGACAACTTTCAACGTTCATACTATTACGACAATCCAGTTTTAGTGTATAACGTTTATGCTTTGATGATCTTCGTTAATTGAGAATGTGGGTAGTTTCTTAATCCATTAAGATGCATTATATATTCGGCGCATTCAAAAATATGCTGAATTAGCAATGGGTTGTCGAACTTTTGACAGTTTTATGACCCAACCGACGATTATACCCCTGCGCTATGCTAAACAAATCGAGCACATGTATTATAGGCTTGGAATGAATTCATCGAAAAAGACGAGGAAGAGCAACGTGCGTTTTTGGAGAATATACATGATAGAAATCATGAGAATGAAGAAGAGAATAGGAATCGAGTGGGTAGAAGACGTGAACATTGTACACGATTCATTAATGTTCAACAAGACGAAGAGGCAAGACAACGTACGGGTTATTGACTTTTTATGATTTCAGACGTTTACAGGATGCGAACTGATGAAGGATTATATTTGAAAAAGGGGTCAGTTTGAAGCATTTATGAAAGCGGTCTATTCATCATTTATGGTTAAATTTTTGATGCATTAATAAAGTTTTCGTTGAGGGGGAAAATATTGCATGTAAACTTCTCTAATAGTTCTAAGATAAATTTTTTGTACATTTATCATTTAATTATGTGCTTAAATAATTTAAACTTTAACTGAGTGATA